>APFE030023262.1:37290-62602 GCA_000404065.3 Pinus taeda | reverse complement strand
AAGACTTGGAATATGAAAATCTCCATTGAAGATACAAGAATATATATTAAAAATGTATGAATGAGAATGATCATAAAAATGAGAGTGAGGGCATGATTATATACCCTAGGAAGGTACCCTTTCATGTACGTTCATGTCCTTAGAGACATGCCTCTTATATACTAATCATTAATTAATTAATCATTATTACAATTATCATTATTGTCTATATTTATATTATTTTTTATATATAGTTTATTCATAATAGGTAGGTAGAGGCCATCCTCCACTTTGAGGATACCTTCAGATTATTGGGAGAAGAAATTTCATCGACCTACCAAAGGAGATGGAAAACACTGCCCTACAACATGAAGATCAGGGAATTCCATTCCCTTGATAGGTTGTAGGTTGCACTAGTAAAAACTCCTTTATACAAAACAATCATTTAAAAACTTGAGACCCAATGGATTGGACTCAAATTTAATCCTCCTTTGTTGCTAGCACTTAAGGAACATCAAATCCAAGAGGAATAGTCAAGAGAGTGGTAGGACATTGATGCAAATGTAGGCTTCTATCTAGCAGGGACAACCACCTCCAGAACAACATGGGATGTTAAATAGGGCATTAGGGAAATGAAAGAGGAAAGGTAAATAAGGAAGGAAGAATATGTTGCTCAGAGGATGAGAAATAGTTTGAGTAGGGGGTATGATGGGCCTCCCAATTAGGTAAAACATAATGCCCATCTAACCTATCCTAGTAACATAAAGGTTGTATTAGACATCTCCTTTTGGACTTAATGACATTTCTTAGCTTAAATAATTTCTTATGAAGGTTAGGGATATTTATCATACTTTGTGTTCCTAATGTGCTTATGATGCAAGATATTGAAAATATTTGGCACTGATCCCAATGATATCCATTCAAAGAGATTTATGGGACCTATCCCCTGCTACACGAAGATCAAACTCGGCTAGTTTGGAGCACCAATTACTCCTCCTTGTAGTTGTGAGGTCACTCAAGGAGCATGATTCTATTTTTTAGGAGTTTTGGAGGGAAATCAGACATCCTTTCAAGGAGGATGCCCCTAACTTATATTTTATAAATAGAGGGCTTGAGTAGCCCATTAGGAATCAACAAAAAGTTATAAGAAGTTGGTGATGGTCGAGTTAGAGGAAGCATCAGGAGTTTTTCAATTCTGAAACTCTTTTTTATTAATGAAAGACATATTTGGTTCATATAATGTTGCTCCTTCAAGGATTTGAGCCTCCTTAGGTTACGGCCCACCCTAGGCGCCCAAGACCCTACTATACTATTTTTTATTTTTTTTATTACAGTGGAATCGGCAATAGGGGTAGCCTCGTGACTCGTGTTACACGGGGTCAATTTTGACCGCTACCTTTATAACCACTGGGAGCTGCGCCCACTCCTCTATACAACTCTAGGGTAAGTCCAGGGGATTTGAACTCGTTACCTTTAGTACGAAGCCCACCTTTCTAACGAACTTCACCGCATTGTGATTACCAACTCACCTACCCCCGTGGGGCTAAGACCCTACTATACTATTACCTTTCATGCACTTGTTCAATTATTTGTTTCTGCAAACTCATTTATGAATATAGTTTTATGCAAGACTAATTAATTATCTTGTTTATAGTATTTTCCTGCATAGTAATTTGAAGCACTAGATGGTAGTCCTAGAAGTGATTATTTTGTTTAGTTAACACCTTTATTCATGCATTAACTTTCACATTGGTTTCTAATCTTTAGTTGTCATTCATCATTTCTAAGTTTTGTAACTATATAGTTTCTTGTTTTGTAGAGCTACATGTGACTCTATAGTCACCCATTTGTTGAATAGACATGCCTATCATTGACATAAGGAGCTGGAAATGGATGCTTGATCATCCTTTATCCTTCCCTTAGTTCAAATTTCCTTCAACCTACATTCTTAGTGCACTTTACTACTCACTATACTGTCTCTTGTAGCACAACAAGGACTCTTGTAGCAATTTTCATTTTGTATCCAAAACTCATCCAAACTTGCATCCAAATCATGTTCCACCTTCCTTAAGATGTTACAATGTCCCTGGAATCTTGAATATGGAATTTAGAAGGCAAGATACCAAGTAGCTCCTTTGAGCTAGTTATTGTAGAAATTGTCTTTTTGCTGCAAAATTAAGGTTTGATATTTAAATTCTTTATTTCAAGAATGAGTTTTCTTTCTTTGCACAATAGAATAGACATCTTTGTATTCCATCATATTTAAAGATGGTTTGATTCCTTTTCATGAAGATAACATAGATTTTCTTATTTATTTTCATTTCCTGCAATTCTGAATTTCACTAATAGCATAGGAAAGTTAGTATGGTATTTGGGTAACTAGATATCATCTCAATATTTTCATAAAATTTAGAAAAGGGAAAAGAAAAGTACATGCTACAAACATAGCGCCAACCCCTCTTAAGTTTATATGAACCCCAGGTTGACAATTAAGGTTGAGACCCTTGGGAGTTATAGTATTATTGCTGCAATATTGAGGTCCATCAATGTTGCACTATGAAAGTATGATGTGACTTGCATCTCTTCAAAGAGATCAAGTTAAAATTTTCCTTTACTTATGGACTAGGGTGATAGGAAATGTTTGATGAGTTTGATCATATATATGTTTATAATTTGAATCGAGGGGGACTACAAAAATTTTCTCTTGCAGAAAAAAATTGGAATTGTTGTAGCTACTAAAACAATTGGTGAATCACTATTATAACCTCAACATCTTTGGTTTAGCCCTTATTTATGATGGATATTAACATTCATGAAGTATATATTTGTATCCATGGTTAACACTTATTCAGTTGTTTGGTCCCGACTAAAAGTTTTAGTCTCCTTGTTAACTATCTTGGTCCTTCATTATAACACACCAATTTTAATAAAATTTCAAACACTAGAATTTGTGATGAAAAATAGAGATATCATGCATGTGCATTTAAAATGTTCATAATTGAAACTGTGTCTAGGGTGTTTATCCGATGCCATAAAGCATCCATAACCCTGATGAAGTTATTTGTGTCACCTTTCTATGTGAAAAGCCTTTCTCATGCCTTTACCCTTTTATTTTTTTCCTTTCTATGCATTTTTTTGCATTATTTGGGCATTTGATGTTAGGGTGGATGAGTGATCTGAACTTAGCTTTATTATTAAATGGGTTTTTCTTTATTATTCATAGACTTTTATATTTTATGAAATGGGTTAACTCACAACTACAATTTTCTCTTGTTGTAGGTGGGACCACCCTAGGGCTTTGGATTGAGAACCCCAACAAAGCAGAGGGAAAACCACAACAAGAAATGCTCAAGAAATCAACCTAAATGTTTATTCTACTGAACTGTGTAGGAGTGTCCATATCCGGATGTCGTATGTTTGGGTAGATCCCACAGGGTGCAAACCCTTAGCTTCTCCTAATGTTCTTGAAACCTGAAAATTATTCAAATGGAACTTATAAAATAGTAGAAACATAAATCATGTTCATGATATTAACCTTAAATCATATAAATGAATGACCAAGTATACATCAATACAAGATTCATAAACAAATTACAACATAACTTGATGCATAAACATTTAATATCAGAAACATAATAACATTCCTTTTATTGAAGTTAGCTACAAGTAAAGTGGAGAAATATGACTTGAGTCCTTCTCCAACTCCAAGCAGAACCGTCCTCCAGATCCATTCTTTCCCGGCCTTCAAAAATCTTCCTCCATCACCAATACAAGGACATATCAAGCAAGATGAAGGATATCTACAATAAGGAAACAAGGGTTTCCTGAAGCTTTGGGGAGTGCACGAGGCACATGGATTCGTCAGACTCGATCAAGGATAATCTCACTATAGTATCAATATCTCATATCTTCTCCCTTAAGTCCTTTCCATGGAGATTTATTTATACTTCTCCAAATTAGCTTTTTCAGTTGGGAAATAGTTGGGCCACGAGAAATAGGAGGTGGGTAACAGGTAAAACCTATGAACTCTTACCGAAATTAAGGAAATTTAATTTTTTTAAGTGTTTTAACATATGTACGTGGGTTGGGTATATGCTAACCCATGTTTACATGATTTTATCATAGGCAAAAGTAGCGTATAGGGAATAAAACATTGTTTTTTAGATTTTGGACCAAGTCTGGAAGGAAGGGTTGCCCTAAGCCATAATCAAAGCATCAGATCTACCAAGAGTGTCAAATGGTGCTATAACAGATGCCCCCTAATATATGAGGTCAGAAGGCATACATGATGGCCAAAATGTATTAAGTGTATAGAAGGAATCATGACAAGACTAAGGAGGAGTTCACTAGAATTCAGCCTACCAAGCCAATGAAAGAGATCAGAAAGAAACTGCTATCTGAGGCGGGCATAACCATTCTCATAAATCGTAAGACATGTCTACATGTCAAGTAAAAAATTAGATCCAATATGCATACAAGTATAAAGGAACTGAAAATACATAATGGATCATCTGATCACAATCAAGAAAGTACATGTCTGAATATCACATATAAAGAGCTGATCAATGATGCTGAGGTATGAAACTGATCGCTGAAGTCAAGAAACTGATCCAAATAGTACCAAGTGAACATGATGGAATAAATGGTACTATACTGCAACTCGAATGCTAGCATATAAGATGTCATTGTAAGGAACTGCAACATATAAGGTGGATGGCGTTAACTAGCAGAAATAGGAGCAACTGAAAAGTGAACCAAGACATGCTGATGCAAACCCGAGGTCTTCACCGATCACCGTGGTACATTTCTACACAATGGGAATGAATGATCTGAAGTCGAACATGTGAGAAATCATTTGATTACCAGTCATTGATGTATACATTTAATCCAACAAATGCAAATAAATGAGTTGTAGTCGAACACTTGAAAGAATCTATCAATCAAGAGACAATGGTGTTTTCCCACTGTCGATAGCAAAGGAATCTGCCACTGATGACTGCAAACCCTAAGGTACTTCCAAATGGACTATATATCTCTTTCCCAAATCAATGAGCTAAATTCAATGGGAAAAGATCCCCTAGACGGAAGGCATTAAGGCATCCTTCATTAATCTAGCACGAGTGTAACCCGTAGGCCAATAATGTGGAAGGAATTAGACAAACAAATATGTAGTAACCCAACCGAAGCACATTTCTGGCATACACAAGATGTGGCTAGCACATGATAGAAACCCTCTGAACCAACCAATAATGAAAGCTGACATAGAGGTGAGGAATCCACCAATAGGGTAAAATGAAACCAAGGTACTACACGAATCCCAATGTGTGATAATGAAAGTTGATGTCAAACACAAGGGAAACAACTCAGTAAAGACCCATCATATTGATTGATGTTGAGGACAAGGTGACCTATCAATAATGAAAATAGGGCCAGGGTGTGGCTCTAGATCTGCCCTTGGAGCAATTTGTCGTAGTTGATAAGAGCAAGACCCGCCAACAAGAAGTCAATGGAGACCTTCTCAAACCGGCATGAGCAAAGGACCAATAAAACTAATGTGATAACGAACATGACGCTAACAACTAGGGATGGCCAACTAAAATTAGGTCAATAGACACCACAGAGAGGCCAACTCAGGTTTACTTCCCTCAAACAAAAGCAGACTCAACTGTGACTATATGGTATCATATGATAACTTTGTATAAGTTTGTAATGCAGGAGGCATAAGAAAACTCTCCATATGATTGGAAGAGGTAACCAATTGGAAGAGTATTGACTCAATAACAATGTTAAGGCTCTCCTAAATCAAACTAAAGCCCATCCCAACAGAGGAAAGACTTATTTTTTAGTGCTTTGTTCAAGGGTGACACAACTAACTCTAGCTGCCATCAAATATGGAAATAATGTCCCATTCCCTCTCTTTTTGGAATATATAATTTTTTTGTATTTTTCTTTTATAGGAAGCTTGAAAAAGAATAAAAGAATGCTATAGTACATTGGAAAGAACGAGTATCGAAAAAGTAGATGTTCTAGTTCCTGGGAGGGGAACATTCCTATGCTCAATGCAAGGAGGCAAAACTAGTCAAGGACACTCAAAAGAATGCTCTTTCCATGGGTAAAAGGTTGTGTCAAGTTGCAGAGGCTAAGTGATTGTAAGGTTGATTTTGCAGAAGACATAGTCGAAAAGTGGCTTAAACATGAGTCCAAGTGATGCCGGCTCAAGGCCAAAAGGTGAAAATAGCCAATATGCAATGCAACAGTACAACTCAACACAAAGGAGCCTCTAGGGTATAATGCCAGAAAATAGCATAGAAGGATGAGAATGTGTCTTCAACGCATAAGTCATGGCGGGACTAAAGAGGACTCCCGAGCCTACTCAATATAGCAACATGGGCAATAAATGTGAATGAGGATCTAACTAAGATGCCCATGTAAAGGTTGGCTCTACCATCGGGTCATGATTTTAAAGTCAGCAAGTGAAAATGGTTTGTGAACCAAGACACAATGGGGTCGACCCTATGGCAAACATATCACAATATGGAGGCTAGTATGAAAAATGCAGTGGAAAGTGGTATTCCCTAACCTATATGCCAGTAAGAAAATGATACCTACCATGACGGATCTGTAGTCATGGGGCCAAAATGCTTTCTTGAAGAAGTATCCAAAATTTCCTATAAAGACAACCCATTCCCGACACTCCAAGCCAAAAGGTCAAAAAGTCCATAACATAAAAATCAGTTTTTGAAAAAATAATTTTCATTTTGCAACCTATATAAGGACTTTTGGACTCACATTTTTGTCATTTGTGTTTTGAGCAAGGAGTTGTGGAGACAAACTCAAACAACTTTCCTCCGTCCAATTCAACCATTCAAATCACTCCAAAACTTCGAGGTAACCCTTTTATCATGCTTTTAATCATTTGTGATACTTTTTAGATGTTTTTTTTCAAATTTTGACCGTAGGAAAATATGTTAAAAATTTCAACTCTACGTACACACGGGTTGAATACAGGTAAACCACGTATACGAGGGCCCTACACGAGACTATGTAAAAAGGAAACCCGCATGTGTGCAAGTAAAAAATTTAAAACATAAATCTAATGATTTGAAACATTTTTTTTGGGCAGGATGACCATCACCTGGTGAGAAAGGGAGAATAGTGCTATTGATAACCAAGTAATGGAGGATCCAAATGCTTTGGATGCTTTAAGAGGTTGTGGCTTGCTAAAATTCTTTAAAATGCCAAATATGAAAGCCAACACACAATTTCTTGAGTTGCTGATTCATTACTGGAGTGAAGAGGATGATGCATTCATGATAGATCAAATGCCCCTAAGGATCGAGATCGAAGATATTTACTTCATTATCGGTCTTTATCGAAGGGGAGAGGTAGTGCATTCTATTGGCAGGATGAAGGGTAGTCTTGGTGTAGAAGACTGTGTCCACATATCCTGTCCTGGTCATTCTAAAAAGATTGGAATTCATATTCCAATCAAGCACGTAGAGAGCTTGTCCTTGAAAATTCTACTATTTACCATTACCAGGGTAAATGGTTTTGCTGCTTTACATCAGGCCTCATGAGTATCCATGAGCCTAACAGTGGAATGTCTCACCACAGTGTTTGATTAGCACACACCTCTACTGACCAATATGAAGAACCAACTGACTTCCATTCAGAAAGGTTAGACAAATAATTTTGGCTACAACACAATCTTATGCTCGTTCTTCTTTGAGAAAGTACTTGGGCTTTGACCCATGAAGGTGTTATCGACCATCAACAGCCCGAGGGATCTGCGGATGGGCAGATGGGCTGACCTGATGAAACACCTTGGTGGTGGCGATGTCCCCAAGATGACTTTTGACGACGAGTTTTTTGCATGGTGGGATCAACAGGTCATCACAGTCGATGACTACCCCTACGCCGAAATGGATTTCTGAGGAGATCCAGATTTATACTACCACTAGGTGCAACATGGGGTGCCATAGGTAACAATTTTTTTATTTTTCTGATTTTCTTAATATGTTTTGGATTTTTAATATAAATGGACTTAAAAATATTTTTATGAGACAAGACACTTACAAAATATATGATCATGTTTTAGATGTAGGGTCACTGGGACCTGATGGATTTCCCTAACATAGGCATCATGGAAGAGATGTCGAAGGGGCTACAACTAAGATGGAGAGAGTTCTCCATGCAATTCAGAGGAACTTGGTGAGTCTAAATCACCAAGTACCCATGATAGCGATAGAGGACTTACCCAAGGAGATGCAACGTCGCGTGGTAGGAGTACCATGGGACTGCGCGCGACGCTTCCACTATGTGGCCAATGTCATTGTTTATTTTCTAGCTTCTCATCCTGAGCCAGCCAGATAGATGATCAGATCTTTTTATGATTGACATGATGATGGGCATAAGCCCAAATTTTGTAGGCCATTTTGTCCCAAGTTTTGTATATTATTGTGGACACAAACAATCTATCTATATACATACGATTTTATGATGATCAGATGATATTTTGATTATTTTTTATGTTTTTTAATTTGATGAATGATTTATATGCCAGTCCAATGCTTGATTAGCAATAGAATCAGCTAAGGAATTTTCTAATTGTGGAATGTGAACATATGTGATATAAATAAATGATCATTGCAACAATCGTACTCTCAGAAATTTTCCATACAAATAAGGATCTCGTACTTGATAAATGTTATTCAGCTGAGATACCACCAGTTGTGAGTCTAAATAAACCACTAATGAATCAATATCAAGAGATATTGCTTCAGATAGAAAATTAATAACGACAGTATATTCAGAAATATTATTCGAAGTAGGACCGATACATACTCCTCTCGAAACCATCAACTAGCCAAATGGATAATGAATCACCCAAGCCATGGAAGCAAGGTTCCGGGTATGCCTACTCGCACCATCGATGAATCCTAGATATACTGAATCATCCATCAATACTTGCCAAAGCAGATCAAAAATATGGACATCACTAAAACCGATAGATAGATAGATAGATATGTAATTCTTAAGGTAGACCCCATTTCTGGGCTCCGCCAACTTGTTTCCTTCAAAATCAATTAGTTCATAAGCTCCCTTTTTCAAAAATCGCTTGATTATAAAGGGACCATACCATATAGACTTAAACTTGCCTACCCCCAAGGCATCTTTATCTTTATCATAGACCAAGACAAGGTCACGTTCAAAAAAAATTCTAGGATGGACAACTTTATCATATTGAGTTTTTACCCTCTTTTTATGGGTTTCGTTTATTGTGGTGGCATCTCGACGCTGCTCATTAAGATGTTCCAAATGAACAAGGTTCTCCTTGAGACTAGAAGTCTCTAGAAGAAGTTCGACAGCTAGTTTAAAGGAAGGAATTTCACATTCAATAGGAAAGATAGATTCCAACTCATAAACTAGTTGAAAAGGAGTAAAGCCAGTGGTAGTCTTAACCAACGTTTAGTATGCTCAAAGTGTCGGATACAACATGATGTGCCAATTGGATCTAGCTTTGTTAATCATCCTTTGTAGGATGATTTTAAGGGATTGTTCACGGCTTCAACCTACCCATTTGCCTAAGGATAATATGGAGAAGAATGCTCCTGCCGAAAACCCAACTTGAAAGCCAATTCAGACATCAGTTGATTTTGGAAATGACTACCATGATCAGTGACAATATCTTTAGGGATACCAAACCGGGAAATAACTTGATTGAAGAGAAACAAGGCCATTGTTTCACTGTCATTCTTAAAAGTAGGCATGGCATTAGCCCACTTCATAAAGTAGTCTACGACCATTATGATATACTTGTGATTTCCTGCTGAAGGCGGATTACAGGTAGTAAAATCAATGCCCCACTTCGTGAAAGGATTGATAGTGATAACAGGGAAAAGCGGAGCTGGATGTGTGTGCATTTTCTGAGTATAGACTTGACAAGGATGGTATCTTTTGACTACTTCAATACAATCTTTGAAGATCAAAGGCCAAAAGTAGCCTGCTCGCAAAAAAATTTGGGTTGTTGCAAGCCCAAATAGATGACTACCACAAGCTCCATTGTGGCAATCATTAAGAACTGACTCATCTTCTTCCAAGGTTAAACAACGTCTAAGTATTGAATCAATCCTGCGACAATACAATGTATCACCTATAATAAGATAATTCTTAGCGAGGTGACAAAACTTTCTATGATCACCTTCAGAAAAAGTGGGTGGGAACTTCGAAGTCTAGAGATATATAATGATATCCCCATACCAAGGATCTTGTGAAGAAATGAGAAATAAATGTTCATCAAGAAAACTTTCCTCAGGAATAATTTCTTCCTCACAAGACAACTCTGATATCAACTCTACAAATACTAAAGATTTCTTATATTTAGCCGACATGAATTCGAGATTGAATTCTTGCAAAATGACAATCCATCTATTATATTTGCCCCCAATCACTCGCCTATTGAGAACAAATAGAAATGGATTGACAACTGCTAAGACGAACATTTTTGGAGCAGAATGTAATGCTGAAGCCACTGGACAGCATGAACATCTACCAAAGATAATTTCTCGATGGGGGAATAGCACAGTTCGGGACCTACCAAGCCTCGACTTAGTAGATTACATGCTCACATAAGGAATCATCTTGTTGAACCAAAACCATACCAATGGTTGATTCTGCTGCAGTGAGATACAAGAGGAAATCTCTATTATAATAAGGTGGACTCAACAATGGAGCAGAGGTTGATGCTTTTTTCAAAGCATCAAAATATCGTTGTGCGAAATCATCCCATAAAAATGGGACGCTTTTCTTAATCAAACACATAAATCCTTTTGTGATCTCGGTGTAATTGGCTATAAGTATCCTCAACAAATTTGCTTTTCCTTGGAGACTTTGAAGTTGACATATAGAAGACGAGGGAGGCAACTGAAGTATTGCCTCAACCTTGAAGGGATCAACACGAATCCCCTTTGTTGACATGATGAATCCTAAAAATCAACTGGATGTGACTCTGAAAATGCACTTATTCGGATTCAACTAGATTTTATAAAAATGACACCACTCAAATATCAACCGAAGGTGCTTAGGATGATCAATTCTCTTCCGAGAACGAGCAGCTAGATCATCCAAATATTCTTCGATAATGTGCTTTATTTTGTGAAAAGCCTAAGATATGGCCCACTGAAAAGTGGCTCTAACATTTTTGAGGCCAAAAGGCATCTTTTTGTATGCAAACATACCCCAAGGACAAATATAGGTTGTCTCGTGTTGATCTTCTAGATGGATAGTAATTTGATTGTAACCAGAGAATCCATCCATGAACAAAAAAATTTCATTACGTGTACATTCATCAATAATTTGATCAATAAAGGGTGTGGGGTAATTGTCTTTCAGACAAGCCTTATTTAGGTCCTTAAAGTCAATACATACTCGGATCGTTCCTTGCTTTTTGTCTATGGGGACTGGATTAGAGACCCACTCAGTTAGAGGAATGGGGTATATAAAACCCGTCTTTAGCAGCTTTTCAACTTCAGCTTTAATAACTGTTTCTTTTCTAGGATTGACCAGTTGAAGTTTTTGACGAATAGGTTTAGAATTTTCATATGTCTTGATTTCATGTTGGACAACAGATGGATTTATTCCAGGCATTTCCTTATAAGACCAAGCAAACACATAACCAAACTCTTTGAAGAGATCGGTATAAATTTGAATTTCTCCAGGGGAGCAATCAGCTTCGATGAAGACATTTTTGATTATGTTAGGCTTCCTAGAGATGTTCACTAGTACAGATTGTCAGATAACATACATGTTACCTTCGGTAGAAAATTGTGCTGGGGTAAAAGGGTTTAAAACTGTTTAAACATCACTAGTAGAAGGACTAGACAAACTTGACTCAATTTCTCGCAAATGAGGGAGGAAATATGAATGGTGATGTAGATCATCCCATGGTCTATCAACACCCATCATTGCTTCTAGGATTTCTTCCTCGAATGGTAAGACAATATCTAAGAAATCCTGAGCCGAAGTTGAGTCAAGGGTCCATGCCAGAGCCACATCTCCATCTAACTCCTTTGGTGAGAAAGGAATAAGATGGGAGTCTGCAGAGTTAGCAATAGACTCATAAGCAATTTTTGTTGCATACATAGGAAATGTCATTCCACCTACCTGCCCTCCATCTAATGTGGTGTTAGACGAAGGTAAAGGCCAAGGGTCTGAAAAATAATGAGTTCGAAAGAACTCTCTTCGAGAAAGCCCCTTCGAGTGTTGGCTTGTTGGGGCCTGACCCAGGTTTAGAGGTGATTTAACCAAACAAATCCTAATACTACTGGCCCTTTTGGCAACAGTCCCCAAAGCGTAGACTAAGGTCTCACCCGAAGTAGTATGGGAGGGTGCTAGAACCAGGTTTTCACACCCTGGATATGTCTGATGAGTAAGTGGTCCACAGTTCGACCCTACGCGCCCGTCGCTACGCACACTTCCCCATACCTCGTAGCCTGAGATGCTACCTTCGCGCAACCCTACTCGGGGGCCGAACATTGTTATCACCCAAGTCCTTACTAGTATTCCACTGTTAGTTGATTAACTTAGCCTAAGAAATATAAATTATTCATACAAGTGCGCATAGTAAATAGACAGTATAATTGCAATTCATATCAAACAGGTAATAATCTAGGATTAGGTACACAAAATTATATAAAAATTCTCTTTATTATTATCTTCCTCGATTAGAGACTCGACTCCACCCTGCAGACTCAGTTGCAAGGGTTCATGTACTCAGTTGCAGACTACTAGGACTCTGTGCACTCAACTACAGAGGCTTCTCCTACTCTATGACCCAAGACACACTTTACACTTCCAACTCAATCCATTAGACTTCTACTTCCTTCATTATCTTTTACACTTAGAGCCTCGCTTTATTTATACAATCCCATGGTACATGGAGCATGGGTAGGCTAACATTACATTACAAGACTAGGGTGGAAAACCCTATGATTCTAACATAGTTCCATACCCGCAATTCACGGGGCTTTACAACATCATTCAGTCAAAACATGGGCTTTGAGGCCTAAAACATGCCTCGGGGGGATTCCATGCCCAACAGGCCCCCAACACAAACGTCGTGAGTCTTCCTCGAGTCACTCTATAAGCACGGTGATCTTAGCACGGAGTTCCTCCAACTGTCCTCAAACAGTGCTGATGTCGGCAACACACTGAGTCGTTGCTTGTTGAATTTGTTGCATCCTCTATTCTGGGACCTCCATGTCTGAATTGTTTCCATATATGTGTACCGGTAGCTGCTGCATATGTTTATAGTCCTGTGCCTTTTTCCAACTCCTCGGAGCGCAAAGACTGTGCTTCGGCCGGCTAGTCAAATAGTCGGCCCACCTGTGTAGGGCTTCAAGTGCTTGCCATTCACTTTGCCAGGGAAGGGCTCTCCATTTAGTTTGACTAGCTGGATCGTGCCTCCGTCTGTGACCTCCTTAACCACATATGGTCCCAGCCAATGCATTCTAAATTTTCCTAGAAATTTTTCAAACTTACTATCATATAGCAGCGCTAAGTTGTTTATCTTGAAGGTGCGCAGCTTAATATGGTGATCATGCCAGGCATTTTCATGCTACCTTTGTACCTGCTGATGAAAACCAGCAAAGGACCATTCCTCCTCAAGTTCCTCTAATTGCGCGAGCCTTTCCTCCAGATCTTTGCAATCCATCATCCCTATGAGCGCTGCTATGCACAGACTAGGTATGATATATTCCATCGGCATGACAACTTCCATGCCAACCAGAAAGGTGTTTGTCCTGTCAATTTCTTACACGTTTTCTTGTAAGCCCATAGCACCATAGGTATGCACAAGTCCCAATCGCTTTGTTGCGCATTTCACACTTTGGTCAGCGCAGTCTCCAGTATTTTGTTGAATGCTTCTATAGTCCCATTGGCTTGTGGGTGATACATTGTACATTTTGGATGATACACCTGGAACTCTTCTGTGAGCATGTTGATGGTTTTGTTCAGGAAATGTGTTCTGCGATCACTCATTAAGATTTTCGAACAGCCGGATCAGGTCAACACATTTTAAAAAAAAACTTCGTAGACATAGCTTTTGTGCAGTCTTTAATTGGTTGTTCTTTCGCCCATCGTGTCAGGTACCCTGTCGCGATGATGATGTAGCACGCGCTCGACTTTCCCTAAGGTTTGATAGGTCCCACAAAGTCAATTTCCCATTTCTCAAATAGTTTTAGTGCCATTTGTGGATTCAACAACATCTCGTCCCTCCACGATGGTTTTCTAGTCCTTTGACATATATCGTAGGCCTTATAGTGTGCTTTTGAATCATGCTGAAGGGTTGGCCACCACAACCCTGCACGAAGAATCTTTTGTACGGTTGCTCATCCAGCATAGTGTCCTCCTGTAGCGCCCCATGTGCTTCCACGAGGATCTGACTTCATTCAAATTCAGGTACGCACCTTTGTAATATCTCATCATTTCCCATTTTTTATAGGTGCCCCTCAATGACAGAAAAGTCTGTCACGTGCACCACCAATTCCTTCTTCTGTTGGATAGAGTATTCCTTTAGCGCGGTCCCTGTTGTCAGAAATTGGATTATGTCTTCGAAGTGTCCATCTGTGACATGCACAGGAAAGAGCTGTGCATCAGGTAATCCTTCCTCCAAACTAGTAGGTTCCTTGCCTGTCTCAATCCGTGACAAGTGATCCGGTCCTGCATTCAGGCGTCCTGATTTTACCATGAACTCAAAGTCATATTCTTGGAACAATAAGAACCACCTACATATGCACCCCCCCAACACAGGCTTATTGACTAAGTAATTTAGTGTAGAATGGTCTGTATACATTTTGAAATGTCCTCCTAACAAATAATTCTAGTATTTTTGGAGCGCATAGACCATCGCCAACCCTTCGTGCTCAGTTGTGGAATAGTTCTTCTCGGCTTTGGAAAATATACGACTTGCAAATACGATAGGGTGATTCAAGCCTTCTCTGCCCTCCTCTATGAGCACTGCTCCTAACGCGATACACAACGCATCAACATGGACATGAAACTCCACATCCCATTTTGGGAAGACCAGGATTGGAGCAGAGGCCAATTTCCCCATTAAGACATCCAAGCTCTTCATGCAATCATCATTCAAGCAAAATTTGACATCCTTTTTCAGTAATTTCTTAATCGGCGCAGTGATTTGGGAATAGCTTTTGATTAATTTCCTGTAGTACCCTATGTGTCCCAAGGTAGCACGCAGCTGCTTAACACTTCGCGGTGCTTCCAAATTTAGAATCACTACAATATTCAAGGTCCACCATTAGTCCCTATTTGTAGACCACATGTCCCAACAGGTTCCCAAAGGGAACAAGGAATGTGCACTTCTTAAGGTTCAACGCAATCTAGTGTCATCAGCAAGTATACAACATCAAGTGTAAGCTTGCTACGTGGTGCTTAACCAATCCAAAGACATCCTAATCATCCAGATAGACCAACAGGAACTTGTGGATGTATTCTTTGAATGCGGGAAAAATGATGCACGAAAAGATGGCTGGCGCATTCTTCAACCTAAATGGCATAATGGTGTATTGAAAGTAGCCCCATTCTGTTGTGAAGGTCGTCTTTCTCCTGTCTTCTGGTTCGATTTTGATCTGGTGGTATCCTGAGAACCCATCTATGAATGAGTATGCTTCTTGTCCACCAACAGTTTCCAATACTTCATCTATGAACGGTGTTGGGAATGGATTGTGTACACAAGGGTCATTTAGCTTCCTAAGTTCCACGCATATTCTTATCTCACCCTTCTACTTTTTCTCCTTTACTACCATCAAACTCACCTAGTTGGATTCTTCAACCGGATCAATAATTCAAGTTGTGAGCATTTTGTCTAGTTCTACACAGACCTTTTCCTTATACTTCGGATTCAAGCAGTAAGGCCTCTGCTTAACCAACTTCACATTAGGTTTTAGGGTGATCTTCATCATCCCTATGTCACCAACGATCCCTTTTAAATCCGTAATTTTTGTCGGTAATAAATCTTGGTATTCGCAGAGTAACTCAGTGACCTTATCCACTGCGGCATCATCCCAATAATCACCAAGTGTTGCATACTTTGGTTTAGCCTTCGTCCCAATGTTTACCTACTTTTTTTTTAGCACTACGGTGATGTCAGGATCTTCAATCAATGGTCCTCGCACCTCGCGACAGCCTTCAGTTTCTAGAATGTTAATTTTCCATGGATCCCCATCATCCTCCTCAATATTTACATTGTAACACTCTAGCGCGTAGCTCAGTTAGATCGCTCATTCTGGCTGAAGCACTTCCATTGGTTCCAAGGCTATTTTGAAGATAGTTGCTTTTACTGCTGTAGCGCATCATCAATAGTATCCCACCAATGATCTTCAAATGTGAAGGTTAACAAGAACACTTTGCATAATATATCCCATTCACTCATGCCATGGTGAATCTCTATCTCAGTATACCAATTCATGGGTATGACATCCAGGGTATGATAGAACAAATGCACCCATTCAGGTTGTGGCTCTTCCCCATAGACCTTGGTCCATTTCGCGAGGTGTGCTCGTGGATCATCTCGTCCATTATGCTTTTCTGTTAGCCTCATCTGTGGTTTCCCAAAGCATAGGCTCATCATCTTTCTGCATCCCTAGCAGTCCTTAAAATTTCGTTGGTGCATACCCCACCACCTTGCGGGCATAGCACGCAGTACCCATTACAAAGCATTGAAATGCTATTGTTCCGGCACCTCACTTTCAAATTTGTTCAGGAATTCATCCACCACTGTCAACCCATCATACATAGGCAGATCACTTACCTCTATTGTCATGCAGCATAGTGATCTTACCATCATGTTGCAATTGAGCATGGTTACCTCATGTAATTGGTTCTGCCATTGTTCTATTTCCTTGTCTAAATCTGATGTGCAAAAGATTTCGCGCTCCCACGAAATCCTGCCCTCTGCTGTTGGATTCACCAAGTCTTGTTCCCAAGTGGTTATCTTGTAGATACAATCTAGGTCGTCGTCACTCTCATCATCGCGCACTGGCTCTATGTAATGCGATCCTTCTGCAGGGTCTAAAGGTACCACTATGCGTAGTGACTTTTTCTCGAAAATCATCTTGCACTTCTTTAGATTTATCACTCCATTCATATCAATGGCCTAATCTATTCCTAGTAGCGTGGGATAGGGATTGTTGTCATCGATAATCTCTATCACTTTGAAATTTGCAAGCGCGCTCACATCTTTGATATCTACTATTATTCCCTGTAATCTTTTCATCGGTAGGATCTTTTGTTGGTTCACTATTCGCAATTGGATGTGGGCCTGCTCATGCGCTCCCATGTCTACTTTGGCAGTACGTTCACGTCCGATCCTAAATATAGAATCACTTGATCCATTTCATATTCCCCGATTTGCGCAGTCAATCTCATCTCCCGTCCTGTTCGCATTGTGTGCTTCCTGAGCTTCTAGACTACGCGCAGTTCCCCTGATCTAGCGCATCTAGTGATGAATTCCTGCAGTCCCTTCATAGCCTTGCTATCATGTAGCAGCTTCATGCATGTCTCGAGAAAGGTATTCAACATTGACGGGTTCATCTCTGGTTCTAGTTTGTCCTTACTACCTAAAGTGGAGGCCTACATGAAGCTCTTCTTAGCTTCCATGAATGTCTCCTTCGTGCACTCCAAATCGAACTCTAGTTCCTTTGTTGGAGCCTTGCAAACTCAAGCACTCTCTTCAGGTTGCTTGCTCTTGTCATATCCTGTCATGATACTGCTTCAAACCATGATATTTACATTCGGGTCCTCTTTGTGCAGCTCAGACCTCATCATTTGTAGGTTCTAAGTTGGGGGAGGCTGATGCATTCCTTTATCACATAACCTTGCTATCAGTGTAGGGAAGTCCTTCATCTCATGATCAAACTAGGTACAATATAAACATGATGCCCTCATTGGATTTGTACAATCATGGGCATAATGCCCTGGCCCTCCGCAATTATAACAAATCAATTGTTCGCGACCCCTTCCTGGTCCCATTCCACCTTGACCTCGTCCATGCCCCTAAAACCCAGTGCACGCCATCCCTACATTTTGATTGAAGGCTTTCATTTCGGTTTGAACTCTATAGGTAGCAGTCATATCCATTATCAGTTCATAAATTCTATAGGTGCGCTCATCATGGCCTGCCGACCTGAAGAAATTACAGAACAATTGTTAGTACATCTGCGTATACTTCTGTAATAGGTGGCAATTATTTGTAATGTGCTTCCCTCCTATCTGACAAATCACACACCATAATGCAAGCGTTGTGCTCGGCCATGCTTGTGCCTTTGGTCTCAATGGCATTGGCCCTCCTCCGTTTAGGTAGTTCACGAAGACTAGACAATGGTCCTTGTCATGCCCCTAGCCCTTGCATTTTATGCACCATACCTCCTCGCATGCTTCTAGGCGAATTGTCCTATCATGTTTCAAACTCTGCATTTCGAGACACAAAATTTTTAGTTCCATGTGGATTTGTTGGACTCCCAAGCTAGGATATTGTATTGGGGTCTTGTGTCATCTCATTGCAATCTCCAAAGCTTCAGCCTGGGTGGATAACTTCTGTTGTGATAGCACGATCCTTAGATGTGGTGTTAGTGACGCTAAAAACCATGTTCGGTGCTGCCCATCTGTCAAATTCATGTTGGCTTCACGAATCATTCCCTTCAATCTTTGATCCAGATCTGAGGGGGTCTTTCCTAGAAGCATCGCGATTTCCTTAAACTCGATAATCGATTGTGTCTCCGATTTTGGCCTGCTAAATTCGTGGTTCATTGCAGCTTGGATATTTGGGATTCCTGCATTTGGATTATCATAGATTACTTAATGTACCATGTTAGTGCACGATCCTACAATGCACTTACCAGAGTTGCCTTCTTTATGTTCTCGTCAGTGACTCCTTTTGCTTCCCATACAGCCTTTACCATGAACCAGAATTGGTCTGGATCTTCATTCCCTACTCCTTTAAACACTGGAAATTTTATCGCACTCGCCATATTGAACTGTGGTGGTGGTGGAGGTGGTGTGGACAGAGATGGGGGAGAAGATGGTGAAACTAGTGGTGGTGTAGGTGGAGGTGGTTTGCGTGAAATTTGTTGCCTTATCAGACTGATTGCACTTCTTGGTGAAACTTTCATGAGCTCTTCCTCACTTTCTCGCAGAGGTGAAATCAAAGGGCTATTTTCTCTCTATGTGCTACCTTCATTTCTATAGATCCTCCCACTTCGCGTAGCCCCAAACATCAATTTATTCGCATAACCTACTTTTCATACAATAACATTTTAATCCAAGTGTTCAAAGATTTAACATACTTACCTCACAGTCCTTTGAGGAAGCATCATTCCACCTTGTTGTAGCTGACTAATGTGTCTACCGAGAACTCGGTGATAAACCCTCCCATAATTCAATCAAGCCAATGGTCCACAAAGCACACGATCTTATCTTCCGATGTTTCTAGTCTGTGGACCAATTCTAGAGTCCACACAAGCAGTTTGTCGAGCCTACACCTTCCTTGACTATCTGCTAACTTAGCGATCCAATCGTACAACTCAGAGGGGAATGTTGCAAAGAAAATTTCATGGATTTCTGTATATAAGTAGTTCTCTAACCATTGTTTCTTTGATACCCACGGATTCCTGATTTCCTGCGCCGCGAACTTGTGAATTTTTTTGTCCAACCACCCTTCAATTTCTTTCTTTGTTGGATTCCAGTGACATGACATCAGACATACCTTATATAGACCCTGGTCCTAGCAATGGAACCATTTGTTGGCTTGTTGGGGTCTGACCCAGGTTCAGAGATGATTTAGCCAAACAAATCCCGATACTACTAGCCCTTTCGGTAATAGTCTGCTGAGTGTGGACTGAGGTCTCACCTGAAGTAGTATGGAAGGGTGCTAGAACCAAGTTTCCACACATTGGAGATGTCTGATGAGTTAAAGTGGTCCTTAGTTTGACCTTGCGTGCCTGTTGCTACGCACACTTCCCCGTACCTCGCAGCATGAGATGCTGCCTTTGCGCAACCCTAGGTCAGGCCCAAACAAACCAACAAATACTGGAACTACTAGCCCTTTTGGCAACAGTCCGTGGAGCACAGACTGAAGTCTCACCTGAAGTAGTATGGGAGGCTGCTAGAACTAGGTTTCTACACCCTGGAGATGTCTAATGAGTTCAAGTGGTCAGCAATTTGACCCTGCGCACCTGTCGCTACGCGCACTTCCCCGTACCTTGCAGCCTGAGATGTTGCCTTCACACAACCCTACTCGGGGGCTGAACATTGTTATTACCCAAGTCCTTACTAGTATTCCACTGTTAGTTGATTAACTTAGCCTACTTGTAAGCGTTATGTTATACTTATCAATATAAATCATTCATACAAGTGCGTGTAGTAAATAGATAGTATAATTTCAATTCATATCAAACAGGTAATAACCCAGGAACAGATACATGAAATTAGATAAAAATTCTCTTTATTATTATCTTCCTTAGTTACAGACTCGACTCTGCCCTAGGCACTCATCTGTAGGGGTCCGCGCACTCAACTACGAACTACTAGGCCTTTGTGCACTCAGTTGCAGAGCCTTCTCCTACTCTACGACCCATGACACACTTTACACTTCTGACTCAATCCCTTAGAATTCTACTTCCTTCATTATCTTTTACACTTAGAGCCTCGCTCTATTTATACCATCCCATGGTCCACGAACCATGGGTAGGCCGACATTACATTACAAAACTAGGGTGGACAACCCTATGACTCTAACATACTTTTGCACCCATAATTCGTGGGGCTTTACAACATCATTCAGTCAAAAAATGGGTTTGAGCCACAAAACATGCCTCAGGGGGATTCCATGCCCAACATGGAGGATGAAATAGCATTTATTCTATCTATAGGAGAAGGAAGATAAAAATTACCCATTAAAGAAGAGTACATCCCAACTCCTAAATTCTCTATAGGTTGCCTGGGATTGTTCACTAATGGAACAATAGAATCCGAAGATGCATGGGAGTCACCCAGAGAATAGTCCATCTGATCAACTTTCACAATCCTCCCCTCATGAGGAAAACAAAGGATGAGAAATAATGATGAAACTATGGCATCCATCTCGTAAATCCAATTCCTACCTAAGAGGAGGTTGTAATCTAGATTCACATAAACTATTTCTACCTCAATATTTACCACCTTTCCCCCAACACAGATGGGAAAGGCTAGAATAATCCTGTGCGGCCTATGAGAATGTACATCAAATGTCATCAATAGAGTCGATGAAGGAACAACTTGAGGTGATCCAATGGCCTTCCAACATGACATGGACATCACACATGTGGAAGCTCCCTCATCGATAACGGTTCAAAAGATGTTGGTCTTTCGATATGTAGACTTTATTCAAAAAGCCATATGATGGGGAAGTCTTTTTTATACGTTTGACATATCAAAAGTGAGCACAAGATAATTTTTTGGATCTTCTGCTCCGATTGCTGAGAGTAATGCACTCCTCTGAGTAGGGCATGACTGGAGTACCTCTAATGCTAACATAGCACAAGGACTTTGAGCCAGATCTTCTACAATCTAGTATTTTTGGGTTGCCCTATCAATAGGGTTAATGGTCGAGCGCTTTACAGAGCCTTTCGACATCCGAGGTATAGACTCAATAGAGGGCTTATCAATATGGAGCGGCTCTAAGGAATCGGAAGTAGACTTAGCCTTAGATGATTCTGATTCCCTGTAATCATGCAATCACGTAGTGACATCAATATGCAAGCTCATCATGAAGACATTTGACAAATTATCCCCTTCCTGGTTGCTCCCTGTGGGGGTATCAACATTTGAGTTTGCCCCAGCAAGTAATTGTTTCCCTTGGGGAAAGCGTTAGTGAGGACAGCTTGGGAGCTAGAGGGCCCCTGGTGCACTAACAAGTGTTGAGCATCTTGGATCTTAGGGAAGAGATGAGTCAAATGATCCCCATTGCATAACTTGCATGAAAATTTTACTTTTTTCTTGGACTCTTTTCTACCCCCTTCGACATCATTGTCGGGTTTGTTTGCATTGCCCTTCCCATCCTGGCCCTTTTTCCTACCTCATCCTTTCTTCTTCCCATTGGATTGTTGGTTTCCTTTGGGGTTAGAATTTTGGACGCCATTTATAGACATCGGTTGGGAAGGTGTATATACAAACGACGATGGCTGCATAGAAGAAGTAGTTTGTAAAGACAACTGCTACAATTGATTCAACAAGTTAGCCGTGTTGGCATCAATTGATCCAACTAACCCATCGGCATGGGGACCCAACTTTGGTTTGGCTATATCTATCATGGATCTAGGAACGCCAAGTAGAATTTTTTGAAGAACGCCAGACTGAGAATATATAAGCTCCAATTGCTAGGCTCTAAAAATGGCCTACAGTGAAAACACCAGAGAGCAACATGTCCTTAAAGATCTTAGGTTGTAATGATTTAAGAATCCATTCAAGAAGGAATTCTTATGGGATATCGGCTTTAATGAGCCTCTTCCTTCTCCTCCATTCCTAGATATGATCTGAAATGTAAGTTGTCTGATCTTGTTGGAAACTAGCCAGAAGCTCAATACTAGCTTCATATCGGACAAACAATTGAAAATGGTTCAAAAAGATATTAGCAAAATCAATGAAAGAAGTGAAGGTGCCCCCTGGAAATTCTATTTACCACTTAGTCGCATTTCTAGTTAGGGTACATTGAAATAATATCAACCTGATTGAATCATCTATCGGGGTGTTGGACGAACACCATAACTGGAAAGAGGTTACATCGTCACCCGGATCTTCACCAGTCTTCCCCTTGAATTTTGGGATATATGAGGGAAGTTTGCTTGGGACCAGAGGCCAAACCAAGTTATACCTAATTGGATCATAAGTCAATTTAGAGATATTTGGCAAGTTTAACATTGCCAGAAAAGGGAGTCATGGCGGACTGTGAGGATTCCACCCGGTGTGGGCAGAACTCCCAATGTTCTAAAAAGAATGGCCTGGATTTGTGAAGGCTCCAAGTTTCCCGAAGTAACTTGTAGACCCAACTGAACCATAAGGAGCCCCTTGTGGTCCAGAAAAAATTGGAGTTTGACCCTCTTGCCAAAAAACCTTCATAACTAGTAAATTTTCTCCCTAAAGAAGTGTTAAAAGGAGCAGAGAGCCCCTGATAAGGGTTCCATGCATTAGCATAGGGAGAAAAAATTTGGAAAGAAATGATAGAAGAATATGACATATTCCCTTTTCGACTGAAATAAAATTGATTCCCGACTCCTAACCCACTAACCATAGGGTTTGTCCAACTTTGAAACGGATTATAACTTTGACCCATAGAGGAAAAAGGCATCGATCCGAAAGTTGGATTGGAATGTGATATATGAACATCCCGAAACGGGAAACCCTAAAAAGAAGTTAATCCACTTTCCATGGATGTGGAGGCAACTAATGGAATACTTAAAGGAATCGAAGGAATCACAGGGAAAAAGCCAATGTCAAAGGAAACAAATTAATAACTTCAACTCAAATATGGAATGGAAGTAGAACCAAATATAGCAGTGCTAGGAGTAACGAAAGGTATAGAAATAGTTCCTCCTCCTTGTACGGATACAAGAGTTTTCATACTCATAGCACTTGTTGTGGATGCCATGCTTCCAGCAATGGTCATCGAAGGAAAATATCGATATAGACATGGGCTTGAAGGGCAGTTGGGAGGAAGAGGAGAATTAGGATCCGCAATAGACTCTGAAATATCTTCAACCTCAATATTTTCTTCTGAATGGAAGAGGACTCGAGAAAGAACTAGAGTGTTCCTCTCTAACTCTCTACTTGTACCAAGTCTATCTTATGAATCAATAACTCTAACTGGAGGATCAATCTTCGATGCGCCTGCTGCCACTAGTTGAAAGCCACTGATAGGATTGCTCCTAAACCTTCGAGGAGAAGGCTCAAGACTCATAAGTGATAGCCCATGAAGTCTCCTAGACTGATGAGCCGGTCGATCAGCCACTTTGAATTATTTTAAAAATATTTACTTAAAGACTCAAAAAATTTGTAAAGTTAGGCCAACTAGGAGCAAAGAGCACTTTCTAAAAAGTCCTTAAAGATACAAGCAATCAAAAAAATTTCAAGTATTTCTGCTCCGGGTGATTAGGACTAGACACCAAAATACAAGGAAGTCAAAATCAAAGACCTTCCGAAAATAGTCTGGGGTAATTACACCCCAGGCCTACTAGAGAAGGTATCAGAAGGAGTTACGTTGACCTCCAAACAATAGTCTTTTCTAGTGAAAGCACCTAAGCTTCGCAAGGGTACCCTCCAGAAGTATTATTGAACATGATGTAATGTCAACCTCAGGTACCACGGGATTCCCCTCCACATCCACCTATGCGATCTCTAGGAAAGGCAACTATGGATACCAACTCGTATCAAAAGCTGCGGGGAACAGTTGTGAGGCGGGATCCAACAAGTAGGAGAGGGGGTATCTCTCTTCCTTGTCTTCACTCTCCCTCATACAGGGAAAATTTTAAGAACCCCCCCTAAATTTACATGTATAATAAATGGGCGAATCTCCATGGTATATAGGAAAAATGGAAGGCGATTTTATCAATAATATGATATGTATATATAATTTTTTGGCGAATCTCTCACCAGGCATGGCGAATATTTTACTCAATTATAAAATCTTGTGTTTATTGAATACACAAATGAAATAATTGCATTTCTTTAAAATATCTTTTGAAATCAAAATTACCGAAATTACATATCGATAATCTAGTGGGTGTAAGATAAAATTCACCCGTGCCATTCACAGAAAGCATGAGAAAAAACCTAATACTATATATAAAACCAAGAAAAATTCAAATTCATCACTTCTAGGGACCTCATAACCCCCTGCCAATACACAAGTATGTTCCTGTTTGCAATTAGAAAAATTACCCAAATTACAATCTGTTTACTCCACTTCTAGGGACCTCGTAACCACCCTGCCAATACACAAGTATGTTCTCGTTTGCAATTAGAAAAATTACCCAAATTACAATCTGTTTACTCCAGCATATGTTGGAAAGTTATAGAAGGATAACTAGTGCAATCAATCCATTCCTTTTAGCCCTGGATTTGTTTCATTTTAAAACAGAAGTATACAAATATACGTGTCCAATGTCTATGCTTTAATCATTCACCTTAAGATGTTTTTACAATATAATTTCCTAAGTCTATTTAATATCTTCATTATCATAAAAACCAACCTATATCTATCTTAACTCCACATCTACCACTCTTA
>APFE030023260.1:0-10739 GCA_000404065.3 Pinus taeda | reverse complement strand
CGACTGCCCTGTCTCAGAATAGGGTGAGGACTTCCTACTCGAGGATGGTGAGAGGCCTCCCTGTCATCTTTTTAATTCACGTCAACATGACAACATTCTGATTTTGTCACTTATTTTGTTAGTCCTAAATGACGTGAATATATGTTCGTAGATCAGTTAGCGTTGGTTAGGAATGCTGGATATTCTATATTTTAAAAGTGTTTGTTAATTTATTTGGGTCGTATAAAATTTAAAATATATATATATTAGGCGATATATATAGTGAAATGGTAATTTCTTGGAGTAAATTAAGTGAGGTTTAAGATTAAAGTTAGTGGTTGTCACTATAAACCCATGAGTATATATTAGAAATGTATGACTTGGCAAGAGTGGAGACTCTATTAGGGTGGAGGAGCTTTCTCCTTGAGCTTTATCACAATGAACCGATTTAG
The DNA here is from genome assembly GCA_000404065.3 of Pinus taeda. Taxonomy (NCBI): domain Eukaryota; kingdom Viridiplantae; phylum Streptophyta; class Pinopsida; order Pinales; family Pinaceae; genus Pinus; species Pinus taeda. The sequence continues at coordinate 10,308 of APFE030023260.1, read as the reverse complement.
CAAGAGTGGAGACTCTACTAAGGTGGAGGAGCTTTCTCCTTAAGCCTTATCACAATGGACCTTTGAAACTGAGTGAAGGAGATAGCATCCCATTGTGCTAACCACGTCCCATAATAAGATAGGTCATGTTAGTTATTTATAATTATATACTATATTTGATTTATTAATTTATTATTAATTAACAATAATATATTGTTCTCCAATCTTATCCAGTCAAAAATAGCCCTTTTCTTTGTTGGAACGTCTTGACTCTCTATTTAAGTTGCCACTATGATATGATTTTTCATCTTGTCTTGATAATGAATGACACTCATTGGTTCGAAACGGCCTAAATCTACCAATATGATTTCTTCCGAAAATGTTTTCAAATAATTAATTTTAATATTTTTTAAATCTGGTTAATATTTTAATATAATGAAAATACTAACTACCAATATGTCTAAAAAACCAACCACATCATCATTAATTAGATTATTAATATATTAATTTATTTAATATTAAATCTTTTAATATTAAAACCAAATTTCTTAATATTAATTTTAACATTTTAAATATTATTATATTTTTTAAGATATGAAAACACTAACTACCAATGCATCTGGAAACCACCGCATTATAAATATACATTATTAAATATTAATTTATGAAATATGTTAGATTGAAACTTTTGTGATCCATAATGAAGATAAATGTCTTTCGAATTAATCACATTTTTAAGATTTTTAGGTTCATCCTCGAGACAATATAATTTATAAATATATTGTATTGCTTTGTATTTTATTTGATATTATCAATTTCTGAAATGCATTGAATGATTTATTTGGTCACTAAATTTTCATTTTATCCATTAATATCACATTATTTTAACTCAATTAAAAAAAAACAACAAACCAAATTACTATATATAATATTTAATATTTACCTTTCTAAATATCTAATTGACAATCGAAGCTACACACAAGCCCGACAGGCGTTCATATGCAAGAGTAAAACCAATGCCCTACAGAAAGACATTGTCTGATTCTGAAATAGTAACTTGGAGGAAGTGTCTTCCTACAAGTACCTAGGAATTGATATTCATCACAAGCTCAACTGGAACTATAGCATTGAGAAATGGATTAATGGGGGGTGGAAAGCTTATTTTGGTCTTGAAAATAATTGTAAAACGGCAAACCTCGTAATGTGGGATAGAAAGAAGTTCCTCTTTGAAACTTTAGTCACTCTGGTTATCTTATATGGATGTGAGGTTTGGGGTTGTAGCATCTCTAGAGAATCCTGGAGAAAGAATGAGCAAATCCATAAGCGTTTTATAACATATAACCTCAAAATTAAAAGCAACACACCCTATCCTATTCTCCTTATAGAAGTGGGTCTTTCCCCTATCGAGAGCCTAGCTATGACTAGGCTTCTGTTGTACAAGTACAAACTCAAATAACATAGGAGACCATAGACTTCCTAAACTAGCTTTAAATTCCAGCCAAAACCACCTAAGGCTCAAGCAAGGCTGGTATAAAGACACCAGGGCCTGGTTAAACCATTGGGAGATCGACAAGAATGTTGCATTGCAAAACATTAATAACATCAAAAATATTGTTACTTCTAAGTTCAAAGAAAAAATGTGGTGTGAGAAAGATTTAGCAGCTAAAAGAAAATTAAGATATTATAAGGAGGTCATCAACCCCACCCTAGAATCTCAAAAGTATCTCTCTATTTTAACTAGCTCAAAGAAGAAAATTAATATAGCCAAGATTAGAACGAACTCTCATGAGCTCCATGGTGAAACGAGTCGTTAGACAGTTCCTAAAACACCATGGATGGAATGGTTCTGCCATCTCTATGAGAATACGAACATCGAGGATGAAAATCACTTCCTCTTAGAGTGCCCTGCGTACAACCACATTAGATCTCAGTTTCAAAATCTCTGTTGCAATATTGACCTTCGTAGTCTTTTACGATGTCAAAATTACAATGAGCTCGAAAGGCTTCTCTCCAAGCTTTTTGAGCATTGGAATAAAATTTTAAATCAAACTAAATAATTCGTTTCTTTAGGTCCGATAGACCAAAGTGTGGTCCCAATGGACGTTAACCATCATCATCATCATCAAATTAAAATAAAATATAAATAATTATGAAAATCTATATTTACAAACAAAAAAAAATTATAATAAAAATTTATTTAGCATATTAATTTATTTAATTTAATAATTTAAATATTTATTAAAATTACATATTATATATTATATTTATGATAATTTTATTATAAAAAGAAATAAATTATAAAATTTAAATAAACTATATAAAATTTTAGTTTCAAAATACAGACATTCATAACAAATTTTATTAAAATATTAATATATTAATATATATGATTTGGAAATATTTTCGGTAAAATCCACATTGCAGAAATTTTGTCAATGGCATTGACAGTCATCGTCATGACAAGAATTGAAGAATTAGATCAGCATAGAATTAAATTAGAGAAAGCGTATTTAACTTTCATTATTTATATAAATATAAATATTATATTATAATAGCTATTTTAATTTCGTGATTATATATAATATTTATTTCATTAATTATTTCTACTTAATTTTTTTATTGATGATGATGATGATGATGGTTAACGTCCACTGAGACCAAACTTTGGTCTATTGGACCTAAAGAAACTAAATATTATTTAGTTTGATTTAAGATTTTATTCATATGCTCAAAAAGCTTGGAGAGAAGCCTCCCAAGCTCACTATAATTTTGACATCGTAAAAGGCTAGGAATGTCAGTATTGCAATAAAGATTATGAAATTGAGATCTAATGTGATTGTATGAGGGGCACTCTAAGAGAAAGTGATTTTCATCCTCGATGTTCATATTGTCACAGAGATGGCAAATCCTTTCCATCCATGGTATTTTAGGAATTGCCCAACGACCCGTTTCATTATACATTAATAACAAAATATTAAACATTAAATTAAGTGCATTTTTATAAATAGTCATTAAACTAATATAAATAAATTTAATTTTTATAAATAAAACTCAATATTTAAATTAGAGTTCCTCAATTCGCCTAGCAGGACCTTACTCTATTGTCCAATAATGTGCAAGAGCCATGAAAAATGGTGTTGGAACACACACCACATCCATGTTCACTAGTGTTATCTATTTAAAAGGTGGTGTTTTCGCCTTAAAGATCTCTGACCAGCTGCCCTATCCATTCATTTCTATTGAATTGATTCACGAGCAGGCATAGCAACAGATGGAGGCAGAGCCATATGCAGCACCTACTTATATCGGTGGCATTCGTCATCCTTATCATTCCCCACCGTAAGGGAGGGACTCATGGTTCAGTTTAGAATCAGTCAATGTAGGAAAGGTTCGGTTCAACCCACGTATCACCAGGCAATTGCATGACAGCTTTGCTAAGGGGGATTTGGGTGATTTCCTCTTGCTCAAGAGTGAGCTGCAGTGCAATTCCTCAACGCCCCCCCCCCCTGTATGGAATCCACGTAGGGCCTCAATCATAGATCTAATAGATACAAAGGTCCCCTTGGACCTGCCTTAACTTGAACTATACCTTACTTTATCATCCTCTCGACTTGCTCTAATGAACCACAAACACTCAAGCATATTGAGAGCTCGAGACCCTAATTGCAGTCTTATATACGTTCTAGCCAACTCCATCTATCTATCACTCCATCTCCTCCAAATAAATCAATTTTTCCCCCACAGCGATAAGGAGCCAAAAGATCTACCACTTCAATGCATGTTTCGAAGATGGATAATTGAAGGTCTAAGTGAGAAATGTAATCTCCACTAATGGTTGATGTATGGAATCTAGGTTTCTTGGGACCTTTGGTTGACCCCCGTCATACATAGTTATGAGTTATAGCTTATCAATGTAAGGAGTGTAATCCCCTGTTTCATTACCTATACATAAGGATTATGTGCATGCGTCTGAGAACTTCTTTATAGTCTCTTTATTAGATAATAGTAGATGAATCCGAGACGATACATAATAAGCAGAATCATATATGATATGATGGAACAGTATGAATCTGGTTTACTAGACCATACCCCGAGCCCAAGTAATACGGGATCTTATCCTCAGGTCAGGGAAAAACCTTATCTGAATCTGAGCATAGCGTAAGGAAGGTCGGGACCAATCCTGGGACCTTACCTGCCTGAGTTGTATGGCCTCACCTCAAACTAAGTTCCCCCTCAATCTCATCAATCGATCCTTTCTTTGTCGGGCAATTTAGAGCAGCAATAAGGGAATACAACACATTTACGGTCTTATTACGTTACGTGGTATTCCACTCATATCAATTAATTAATAATTCGATTCCATAATTGCATTTCACTTTGTTATAGTGAAAAAAAAAAAAAAAGATACTGATTTGATCCTATCTGTTCTCATTCCCATTGATCTTCCATTTCTGGAAGAAAGAATAAAGAATTTGATGGAGTATCTAACCATAGATAGATCTATAGAGTGTGGAACATATCTAAAAAAGATAGAGTCTAAAGGAATGCCTTGTCGGCCCTTTATTTCATATTTAAAGACACGACGAGGGGAAATGCCGCGATAGGAGCTGCCCCTGTAATCGCGTCGTGTGCCTGGGCTGTGAAGGCTCTCAGGCACATGGATAGTTCACAGGACCAGGGTGAGCAGTGTTCAGATTATCTAAGGGAATATCAGGCCTTAGGGGAGTTCCATGTAGCCATGTCTCTAGAGTGGAGGCATCAAAGTAAGTTGAGCTAGCATCTTAGCCAGCATCCCTCCTTGTTTCAGTAGTTGCATATGTTCCCTTTTCGTCTGCTAAGGTTAAAGCTATTGTTACAATATTTCCACCTTTAGCTTCGGCTTTATCCCCTCCCTCTGCCTGCTTTAGCCTTTCCTTCACTCATTCTGTCCGGCCTAATGGACCACGTATTTCAGCTAGAATAGCAATGTACGTTTCTGATTTCCTTTTAGCTCATGATCAAGGTCACCCTCGAAATATGTTTGTATTGATAGAAGAGCCAAAGCTCAATGGGTCAGGTCTTATTGCAATTACTTGAATGTGTTTGGATAATATTTCTTTTTCAACTTGGGTATGGCTCCCACCATTCCGGAGCTAGACAATTAGTGAATCATGGACATATCCAGGTCAATGACCATATGGTCACTCCCTCCATACTAGCTACCTAACCTTTCCTTCCTACCTAAGAGGTGGCTTAAGTCCCATTAATTTTTAGATTGCATTTATACCTTATTTTTTAAAATGTGTTAATTTTTAGATTGCATTTATACATTTTTTTAAAATGTTTGAGTTTTTTATGAGATTTTTTTAACAATAATTATAACAATTTAGTTTTAGATCTTTGGTTGTTGAATATAATCTATTTATAATAATTAGAATTGATTATTGATATAGTAAACATAAATGTTTACTTTTAGATTTTTTAACATTTTTAAATATAAGTTTTTTATTTTTATTAAATTTGAAAAACATAATTTATTTATTTTTTGGTTTGACATATAGAGATTTAGAATTGGAATTTTATTGTTTGCATAATATTTTATATCACAGTGATCACTAGTTAAATTGTCTCTAAACTAATTTTATATTTCTCTTCTTGTTTAAATAAAAATAAAATAACTCCCGATCGGGATGAGGAGTAGGGCAGGTAAGAATGGTATGAGTAATCATTTCAAAGGGAGGGTAACCGAATGTGACTACAGGGTAGAGGCAGCCCTTCCAACAAAAATAATGAGTAACAAGACAGCTCAAGTTTCAAGAAACCGGAGTGGGGGTGTTGGATTGCAGATGAGTAGCAGGAGTGGCGGCGGTAGTGGCAGAGCGAGGAAGGTGATGAAGAGCCATTATATGAAGATGGCGGAGGGTACAGGTAAGGTCATTCCAAACGGAGCGAAGGAGGAGCTGAACGGGACATAGCCAGGAGAAACCATCAGGGAGGTCTGTGTCTTCGGGTATGTGCAATCTGTGAACTCTGTCTCCTTATTATATATCACAGTAGACAGAATGGATATGTTTAGTTATTGTGAAACTCGGGAGGATAATAAACGTGATCGTCCCTCTGCAATTCACGGAGAAGGTCTTATGGGAACGCCCCGGGTACGGAACCCTGATAAAAAGGGCAACTATAGCAGTGAGCACAGTGGGAGAAATTATGAGGAAAACCGAGACAAGTATCCCCAGGCAGGAGAAGAGGTGAAGTCTGATAATGGGACTCGAAGATTATGCCATTAGCCCACCATTTGGTCCGCATGACAGAAGGCCTAATAGATCTTCTGTATTCGGAGACGAGAGAGAAGTGCCAGACTCGAAGAAACAAAGGGGATTGCAGCAGAAGCAGAAGAATTACTAAAGGCAATTTGGTAAGTGAAGACGACGATGAGAACCTCAAGAAATTGACACCTGTGATTGATGAATGTCTACAGGTGAGGGCAGGAAAAGGGATGGCGCGACCGGGCCAGGGAAGAGGACGAGGAGGCAGGGGCCGCCCAAGGTAAGGGAACCAGGATGGCAGGCCAACAGAAGCACCAGATAATCAGCGCAGAGGAAGAATATCAACCCTGATAGTCGTTCAGGAAGCGGCTCGTGCTTACCAAGAAGGCACGGATGAGGATATCCGTTGTATCATCCAAAACATGGAATCCAACATTTTAGAGGAACAATCAGATTCTGAGATTGAAGAATGGCCGGAAATGGTTATAGATCCAGGAAATACAAGGGGAAGGCTGACCCTGTACAGACAGTCTCTGCATATTTACTGGGTCCTAAAACGCCTTCTGGCAAAAGCACTAGAACAAGTTGCAAAGGAAATGGCGAAAATCACCAACGGGGTGCCAAACTTGCAGAAGGAAATGAAGAACTTCCAAGTCATCATGATCAATCAGAATAACAAGTTGGAGGAGATGTCTCAATTACTGTCCAGGATGGCTGGCAATGGCCCAAGCCAGGAAGAACAAATGGATATCCCCATGGATATGGACCAGAACGCGGGAACCAGAAAGGAATGAGCTTCTTGAGGATCTGCTGGAGTTTTTTTGAATTTCTCCTTTTTACAGTTGCATGCATACTAGTAGCTTAATAAGTAGTTTCTGTTGCATAGTGCATATAACCAGTATGGAAAGACTTGTCAAGTTTTGTTTTTGGAACGCTTATAGCAAATTAAGGTGGCCAACAGACCTGGTTTCTCTTCGGGGCAGGTTGAGGCCACCAGAACGATGTATCAGGTTTCATTTTTTAACATAAATAGAAAAAATGGTACTACCTTTAACTTACAAAAAAAATAAATAAAAATAATATTTTAAAACTATTATAATATTATTCTTTATATTAATTTTTATAAATATATTTAAAATATTATATATACTAATTACTAAACACATAAAATTAAAAGTTAAAACATAGAACTAACATATTATTTAATATAAATAATATGTTATCTTAGTTAAAGATATTGAAAATAAAACATGAATAAAAAATATACTTAAATAACATAGCATTAGCATCAATTACCTATATTGACACAAATAAAATATTAACTATTAATATACTTATTTGTATAGATTATACATAAATATAAATGTTAATTACAAAAGTAATAATATTTAATTTAAGGTTGTTATATGGTCGACCATAGTCAATTATGGTTAACCATAGTCAACAATGGCCAATTATGGTTAATCATAGTCAACAATGGTCAACAATGGTCCAACATCATATTGTGACAAAGATTGTCTGAATATGAAAATCAAGCATGGTCCAACGTTGCATTGTGACAAAGACTGCCTCAATATGAAAATCAACCACGATCAACCATGGTCAATCATGCTCAACCATGGTCATACATGGTCATTAATCATGGTCACATTATGACATATATTGTCTCCTTGTCTAATGTCACATTGTCACAACCATGGTCATCCATGGTCAACCATGGTCCAGTGTTGCATTGTGACAAATATTGTCTCAATAAAAAAATCAACCATCGTCAACCATGGTTAACCATGGTCCAACATCGCATTGTGACAAAGATTGTATCAATATGAAAATCAATAATAGTCAACCATGGTCCAATGTCGCATTGTGGCAAAGATTGTGTCAATATGAAAATCAATCGTGGTCAACGATGGTCAACCATGTTTATTTTAGTGTTTTTAATATTTATCTTAGGGTTTATATACCTTGGGTTTAATATTATGCCCTTGGGTTTATATTCCCTTGGATTTCTAGTATTGATCTCTTGCGCTTATTAGTACCTCGGGTTTATAATATTAATCCTAGGGTTTAATATAAATCCCTTGGGTTTATAATCATGGTCCAACATCACATTGTGACAAGGATTGACTCAATATGAAAATAAACCATAGTCAACCATGGTCAACCATGTTCAATCATGGTAAACGACTATCAACCATGATCAAATATCACATTGTGACAAAGTTTGTCTCAATATGAAAATCAATCATGGTCAACCATGGTCAATCATAGTCAATCATGGTTAACCATGGTCAATCATTGTCAATATGAAAATCAACCATGGTCAACATGGTCAATCATTTGATGAGGCTCATCAATAGGTAAGCTATATGGGTTACAATGCCATTATCCAGCTTATTAAATTGTCTTTTCTCACATTTATCCACATATTTTGTTATATTATGCTTAATGTGAGGAGTAAAGATGTGTTACTATGTCATGTACCCTAATGTGTGTCAAATGTAAGAATTGGAGCAAGTTTGAGTTGATTTGGGTGTAGGAACTCGAAGTAGACAAGCAAGAGAGATTCTAGGAGTTGGTCTCCCTCCTTAACTCCTCCAATCAGTCGAAGATCTCTCACTTTATCTCATCAGCTCAGGTTCACTAACAGCCGAGCATGCCGAGTTCATTGGCAGTCGAGCCAATGCAAGTGAAGGAAGAGTTAGACCCACCTATACTCGAGTTAGGGAGCCAAGTATCCTATTTTCTAAGGAGCTGTTGGTAGTTCCATTTTTGTATAAATAAGAAAGCTAGGGGACTCATTAACATTCGAAGTTTTGATAGCCAAAGATGCCATTTTAGCTGCAACACATTTTGACTATCATGTTATGATGTATTCGACACTTTTGATGATAATGAGAAATTTTGTTTTGATCTAACACTGAGTTGACTCAGGGGGATGAAGCTCTTGGGTTAAGGCCCAACCCTAGCAGCAGAAGTTCCTCTCTTGTATCTATATTCTTAGGCTAGAATGTTGATTAGTTGTTGCATTTTATTCATGTCTCTTTTAGCTTAAAAGAGTGATTAAGTTGTTGGTTTATTCATGCTTCCATTAGATGAAAGGATAAATGAGTTGTTGCAGTGTAATAGAGTAAAATACATCAAAAATCTTGTGATAATGACCCCTATCTCATCTCCCTCAGGGGATCATGATTAGAGGACCCTACTCTCACAGCCTAAAAACAAAGTTTGATTTCTTGTTAATTGCATAAATCAAGTTGTAGCATTAGATTAGATAGTTGTTTATGATTTCTTGGAAAGATTTACAGTTTGTATTTTGCTTCTTAAGATTTATGTAGCTTAGAAGGTAGTTCATTTCATAGATCCAATTCTTAGCGATATTTAGATCATATTTTCCAAATTCAATTCATCTTTTCGACATTGAGATGTAATGATTTGATAATGAAAAGAGGAACATGTGAGATTACAAGTTTGTTGATCTGCAGGAAGGGACTCCTCCAACGAACTCCATCTAGGTATTCTCAACCTTCTGTTGATGCATGTCAACCCATATTCTGAACCTCTGTCTTTCAGCCATTATGAGCAAGTTGTCTTAGTCAAATCCGGCCTTCTTGGAATGTTGGGTTTGGCCATAGGTGGTGTTTTCCTTCCCCACACCTTTCACATTGGCATACCCCTTTCCAACACTTCATCTCACCATTCTTTCACTCCAGAACATCTCAGCCAACTTCCTATAGCTGTTCAGGGTATTCTGTAGCAGTTAAAGACATCTTGTAGCAACATCCTGTAGAAATTTTGTAGCAGCCTGTCTTGATCCTGTTTTGACCTGCAATGATAACATAGCCTAGTTTATGAGTGGTTTAACCCCTAAGGTTGGACTCCATGACTAGAAGTGACACCTAGACCAGTCCTTTCACTCCTTTCCCTCCTGCAAGATCAGACGGAACTAACCCTTCTATTTCTAAATCTAGCAAGAACTTTATATATTATGCAAGTGTGGATGAGATAGTTAATGCATGCATGTTTGAATTATGAAATGGTAGAGTAATATTCTTTTTTCAAGCAACCCTGATAACTAGGT
>APFE030023258.1:373229-405783 GCA_000404065.3 Pinus taeda | reverse complement strand
CGGGAACCCGCGCCAATGGCGCGGACCCTAAATTTTGCAAATCTCCTTGCAGGGAGTTAAAATACTGATGAAAACTAGGAAAAATAGAATGAAAATGAAGCATAGGACGAGGCCTCTTACCTGGTGAAAACGGCAGCTCGGATAGTGTCCCGGATTGATCGCAATCGGTAGGTGAAATTCGCACTAAAAACCCTCCAACGGTAAACTCATAAGGTGAAAAGTAAAACGTAAATGTTTTTTACTTTTTACTATTTATAGCACTATTTTAGCCCAAAAATACATTAGAAATGTCATTTTTAGGTGTTTTTAGCGTATTTTTGTGTAGAAATAGACTTTCCACTGTTGATCGAATGATAACAGGGTCTGGTGCAGTTCTAACGAGTGTCTTTTTGACTTTTTCAAGCTCGGAAAAACACAAGAAAATGTTACCTAATGGTCCGCTTTCAGCTCTTTTCCTGACCTTTTAAAGCGGAAAAGATTGCCGAGTTGTCCCTCTTGGCTCTCGTTAAACAGTTACCAAGAGGCGGTCGTTTTAAGTTTTTTTATCGACTGTTTAAACACTAAAAGATTACCGGGTTTTTGTCGTTTCAAACTCGTTAATGGTTGCGAAACGATGTGATTTTGATCCCTTTTTTACTTTTTCAGATCAAAGTTTCTACTCATGAAAAGTACTCCTCGGTCGTAATGATCGGGCGATTCTTTCAGGTATCATTTTACACTTTTTCGGACCCGAGAGACACAACTTTACGAAAAAGGACCTATGGAGTTTTCTTTTCCGTGTCTTTTTCAAACTTCCTAAACATGAAAAAGACTTCGAGTTTTACCTATGTCGGACTCGTTAAACCCTGACGACATTGGACTCGTCGTTATGATGAGACTTGAGCTTCTCCTCCCTAGGGCTCGTTAAGATTTTACTAGGTTGGATTCGACCGAAGGTCGAACTTATACCGCAAGCATATGCTATCCCCATCAAGCTTGTTCAAAATAATTGGGGTACTCACCAGAAATGGCGGGGGAAAAAGAAAATTTTGGAACCATAATCATAAGTCGTGTCGGCAGTATGTCGCTCTTGAACATGGCACTCTTCTGCTTTCATGTTAGGGTGGGAACATCTCACTTAATTTTCACTGGCCTCCATGGGTTCGGGTGATCCTATTTGACCTCTCTTTTGCTCATTGCCTCGTCACCATGACCTCTGATCTAGTGATGTCAAAATACTGCCAACTCCATTATCGTGCCGCCGATATGTTCAAAGAGAAGTTGACCCCTGCAAGAAACCGCCTCTACTTGATAGTTCATAAGTCTCATTTCACAACATTGTATCTTCCCGTCTCGCGTCGATGATGTGGGAAACATTATGGCCCGCCTTCGACAAAGACCACTTCCTGTCGACTTCAGCTCATTATCCAGGAAAGTGGCCTAGAGACTCCCTTCCGGTACCTTGGAGCCTGCATGCCTCAATGGCAGGTTCTTCGTATTCGACGCGAGGTTTTCATCATTGGCCTCCGATCGGATAACTCTGCGGGTGTTCGACATCGGCTCATGCATTCACACGCCGTAGATTGTACCTGTAGTACCTTGAGGGCCATTGTCATTATTGGTGGTACCTCTCGCGTCTGTTAACAGTTTTCATTATTGACTGGTAATCAGACGATGTCCAAGCATGTTCGACTTCAGCTTACATGTTCACATGCTTGGACATGTACTTGTGTTCGGATCGAGGTGGAGCGCAAGACCCTGGATTGTGTCTGTTGTAATCCAGGCGTGATTTTGATACATGACTCTGTCACTGGATGGCTGCGACCATACCTGAGTCTATTCATCAATCCCAACTAGATGGCTACGTCCATACTACGGATCTTGATTATTATGTACTCTATCAATGGATGGCTGCGCCCATACCACATACATCATTTATTTGAACTATCATACTGTATCTCTCCATGCAGATTCTCGGCGGTAGTTGGATATGATCTTGTAAAGCACTTCACCTCTCTCTCTTTCTCGAGGCTCATGCTTTAGGGGGCATCTGTTACGCAGTAATTTGTCACCGTTGGTCACCGTCCTTGTTACCCCCCCCGCTGTCACACATTGGAGGACACATTTACGGACCTGTGACCAGTGACACAACTTGAAAACACTTGCATTGAGGTCTCCTAAGTATGAATTTCAATATCCCTAAAGACACCCTTTGAAGATTAACCTTGGAAAATACCCTTTTTTCATTAGCGCGGGTCCATAGTGTCTAACCCGTGCCAATGGCTCAGTTCCTACAAAGAGGGCGCGTCCATAGACACTCTTTCATAGAGCACGGCCCGCGCCACACAATTTGGGCATGATTTTTGGCCAGCGCGCACTGGAATGTTTTTTCCCCAATAACTCACCCAGTTCCCTGAGGAAAAATCCCATAAAAGCAGTCGGGTGTCGTCTTTTCTATCCAAGACAACCCAGCTCAATGGTTATTTTGGGACAATGCCAAAATCTCAGAAGGTGTCCACATACAACGCATATCTCTTCTCCTTCATCTACAAATGCCTGTCTCCCCACATTGAACAGGCTAGTTAGTAAGAGTGATAGTATGAGCTAGAGAGTTTTTATGATAGTAAGAGCTGAAAGAGAGGTTATGCTGCCGGATTGTTGAGAGAGAAAGTGACTTTGCAAGACATGTTAGACTGCTGACCCAGTTGGAGGAGATTTGCAGCGTCAAGCCTTAATTGGTTGTAATTCTTCTCTTTTTCTCTATTGAATGATAAGCGACTGTTATTATGGTTCCATTCACATGTTCTTCTGGTAATATTTGAGTTATATCCTGCTTGACTGATATATAATTGTATGATATTGGATTTTACGCTTGTTTTGGGTTGTTCTTCATTTGTGCAGGTGTCCATGTGTGGAGCGCAAGGATAGTGACCAGCCAAAGCTAAAGGACAGGAGCGACACTTCTCCCATAGCAAATAGCGTTGGATCTCAGGTTGGTCTTTCTAATCGACTTTTAAATTGTGCAATTAGGAACTTGCATGCAGCATGTATGATTGTTGCTAGACCCCTGTGGGGCTAGTGGGATCGCCTCTGTCCGCAGAGGGGATTTACCTCCACAACAGTCCCACTCTTACTTGATCAAAAAAAAGATTGTAGAAGTACATTGAGGCCTCTAAATAAAACTAGAGAAGAAGATATTTTCATAAATGAAAATCAAATAAAAAATATTTGTAAAAAGAAGCAAGAAAGAAAATAAGAGAGTGGTTTTGCACTATAATCTCAAAACCAATAAAGGAAATGGCACATCAATAATGGATGCTCAAGGACTATAAATGGAGATAGAAAAAAAATTCTATTTCTAAAGGAAGACAAAAGAGGAAGTGTTTGTTGGATAGTTGGCACTCTCTGGATGGATGGTGGCATCCAGTGTGTTGCCACTGATGTCAACTAGGCTAGAAACGATGTAAACTAGGCTAGCATTTATGTGCATGGTGTGTGTCAAGCTCATTGGGAGTCCCATGGTTGCTATAGTCCTTTGTAGAAAACCATCATAGTAGTAGGATATGCAAATAAACTATAAAATCTTATAGCTATGATGGTTTGTTGGTATAGGATTTGAAGTGCACATATGGCCTCCTGGATTGTAAGTTATGGTCAGTCAAAGGAAAGTGCCCCAAAGGTCAAGCTGGAGTAGGGTCAAAGTGGTGATAAAGTTTGGCAGCCAGACGGAGTTGGTGAAGCTTTTTAGTAAAGAAATTAAGAATTGTACTGGGAAAATGTGGCTAGATAGTGCAACGACGACAATAGTTTTCATTTGCTAGTGGTGGAGCCCTCACTACACACAATCATGGCAGAATTTTCCCAGAAAGTTCAAATGGAGCACAAGAGTTAAGTCTTAGTCTGACTAAGCAGTGGGTAGATGTGATCAGATAACGTAGTGACATAAGAGATTTTTAATTTTTGGTGTGTGATCCACTTCATAGCTCATCCCGATAGGAGTACTCTGGAAGGTTTCAAAGGCACACATAAGAGGAGCGCGAGGGCTGACGTAAGCTAGGTATGACATGAACATGACATTCCAGTACAGAGGAAACATGGCATGAAGATTCAACATTTTCAAGTACCATAGCGACCTAAATCTAGGTGACATGTGTCACCACTCAGGAGGCATCACATGGGGTTGGTGATGTTAGGAGATGACAACCCAAAGGTTTGACCCCGGAAGGACTGAAAAGAGCACAAAGAGGAAGATTAGGGCTAACTAGGAATCGAGATGGTGTGGAGTATAGTTATCCTAGAAAATACTTTATTCATGCTTGAGAGCTATGAAGGACCCAACTTGACATGTCCTCCCTGACACTTTATCACATAAGATTTAAAAATGGGCGCAAGGGGGAAAGTTGCAGGCTGATTCATCGCCGAGGTAGGTGGAGTATGCAGAGGCAATTATGATATAACATAAGACCAATAAAAAAGAATTTAGGTGGTCCCACAAAACACGTAAGCCAGAAAGGCTCACCTCGGAGGAAAACAAATGTGCACTAGGAGATATGGTTGGAATAACGAAGCTGGGAAAAATATAAATTTTCCAATTGTTGACAGTTCCATCAAATAACAAAAGGTGCACCCTAGACTTGGTTTTGTGCATGTTTTGTGACCAATGGGCATGGAAGGAAAATGCATGGTGTTTAAGCTCTTGGGGCTATATCTCTAAGGGGCCCAATGATGGCCTAATGACGATTTTGCGTGGTTTGGTGACCAAAGGTCTTTAGGCTAAATACAAAGAAAAGTGTTGTGGTTTAATGTTTAAAGGACCTTAGGCTATATGCAAAGTACTATAGGATGAGGTTAAAATTTTAAACATTGTGACTGTATACGAAATGAACGAGTTGACAACTCTTTCAGAGCTTAGCGCTTATGAGCATGAAAATGAGTCAATAATTGTGTTTGTGCTATGTTTGGTTGATGTGCCATTTATGGCATTGAGCCATAATTATGGTTAATAGAGCATGGATGAGTTGGAAGTTGTTCTTGAAGATCTATGGGAAAAAGTTGATAAAGGCATGGAGCAAGTCAACAACTGTGATTTGAGAATTGGAGTCAATTCAATTGTAGAGAGCTCTGGATCAAGACAGTGAAGGACCCTGATGCGCAGGAGAAAATTAAGGGAGCTTGTCTTGAAATAAAATTGGCCATACTTGATCTCCCTTGCACACTATAAATAATTTAATAAAAAAATTTGGGTGCAGAAGATCAGATCAAAAGATAAAATTACCATGTAAAAATAACTCCTAAGCGTTGAAGAGCCATGCTGTTGGTACAATATGAATTCAATGGAGGAGCTCTTTGGGTTTGCAGTTTGACCAAGATTTAATTCTTAGTATGAAAAAACTTAGGTACCCATTCTCAGATATAATTTAGTTGTAGTGGCTGAGAAGTATTATAAAGAAGAGTGATAATGCTTCCCATATAGTTTGGTTGAGAAATAATTCTCAGTATGGAAGAACACTCTGAAGGTCAATCACATGGTTAATTCAGCTGCAAAGGCCAAGTAATTTGATGTAAAAACATAATGGAAGTCATGTTTGAGTATGCTCTCGAGCAGTGTGTAATTGACATCAGAGAAAACATTGTTCCTTATGAAGCAGAGGAACAAAAACAAGGATTGTAATTGTTCAGAGTATGATGCAACATGGTTGAGTGAGTTGTGGAGAGAGATCTAGTGTGTAAATGTGTTGTTGAGAAAGGTTGTGAGTGCCTGTGTAGGAGAGAATGTTGAGAGTAGAACATGTTGACTATGTGTAGCATTGAGGGCTGAGAATAGGCTGTTGAATATGTTGCTGAAACATTGAAGGTAGAGAGATGAGTATGCGCTATTGCAGAGTGAGAAGAGTGTGCAGAAGACAAAGTGATGCAAGGGTTATGCCTGAGAAAATGTAGCTAATGAGAACAGAGGGAAGGGTATTGAGTGTAAGCTGCTGAACATAATGGTGGGCCAAGGGCTGGAAAATTCAAAGCTAAAACAAGGTAGAGTGAGTGCCAAGAATAATGAATAACAGTTTCCTTATTGAGTGTGGTTTGGATCTTGCAAACTAGGGAGGTTGTGCTTCCATCTAGTGGGTATCTAAGGAGAGCTTGGAGGTCGGTGCCTCCTACAAGTGGGTGCTTGTGTAAATCCATGAAGTTGGTGCTTCATGGTAAGCTGATCATATGTCTGTAGGAGCTACAAGTGGGTGCTTTCATAAATACATGAAGTTGGTGCTTCATGGTAAGCTAATCATATGTATGCAAGAGAAGGGAGTTGATGCTTCCTACTGGTGGGTGCTAGCAAAAAATATAAGGGAGTTGGTGCTTCCTATGAGTGGTGGCTCACAAACAAATTGATGTAATATACAAGGAGCTCATATTTACATCATAATACAAACAAGATTTGGTGGTTTTTCTCTCGGAAGGGTTCCCACATTAAACCTTATTTTCTTATGTGCTTGTTGCTCTTGTTGTGTATGTGTATTTTTTTATTCATACTGCTACATATGATATGTTGTTGATGGTCACATGAATGGTTTCCAAGTTTGAATATGAGAGCATAAGTTGGTATTAAAATTTTAAATTAGACTAAATACTGATTCACCCCCTAGTATTTAACATTGTTTCCAACAATTGGCATCAGAGCTTGGTTCCTTCAGGGACAACTTACCTGCTTGAAGGCAGACCAAGAGGAATCATGGCTAATAAAACTTGGCTTACACCAAAGGGAGCCCCATTTTTGAATGGATATGACTATGAGCTCTAGACGATTATAATGGAATATTTCTTAATGGGTTTGAATGTTGTTGTATGGTGCTCCATATTAAATGGAGAAAAGAGTAAGCATAATGAAGAAGCCAAAAGCATTCCCTTGAAGGGGCTATTGGATTTAAATTCAGATAAAGTAAGACACTATGAGTTTGCAAGAGAAATATAGGAAAATCTCCATTGTGTATATGGAGAAGAAGGTCATGAAGCTTAAGAGAAAGCTGAGGAACCTTGCTGTTCAATTAGTGAACCTGACTTTGTAAAAGTTGTTGCTAGTGATAAAGGCAATAAAATAAGGAGAAAGATGAATAATGCATCCTAGAGGAGACATGATCAAAAGAGTGGAGATTTTCTCCAAATGTGCAAGCTTCTACTCACCAATATTGAAATGATGATAAATAATTAGAAGGTAAGATATTGTTCAATGATAAATGTAAAGAAATAGGTCACTTATCTTCTAGGTGTTCACAAGTATTGTCTAAAGAAAATGATAGTAATGTATCTACTAGTAGTGAAAAGAGACCTATACTTGTAGCAATAGCAGATGAAGGTACCTCTCAAGAAGATGGAAGAACATCTCATGTGGAGATAGAAGAGAGATCCTATGAGTGTTCATCTATAGGTCAAAATGAATGCATTCCTTGTAGTGATGAAGAAGGAGTGTTCCTTAGACCCATGGAGGATTATGAACACTCAGAAAGAGGTATAGATCCTTATGATGATCATAATAGCACCTATGATGGCAAAGAAAAATATTTGATTGAAAGGATATATTTTAGGAAGAAGATGATCTTTGCTTTAAAAGAGATCAAGGAAATATTAGAAGAAAATATCAAGTAAAAGGAATAGTTGCATGAATATGAGCTTCAGAATGGTATGTTGAGCAAAACAATTATTTATCTATATTCTGAAGAAGAAGAGGCTAGTAGACTGAATGGGATGTTGACCAATCAACAGAATGAAAGAAAATAATTTCATGAGAGACTACAAGCTGAATTAGTTTCATTGAGACATGATATATAAAGGACAAGTAAAAAGTTGTCTCAATATCAGAAGCTTGAAAAGAGTAAGAAGGCCTTGGATGAGATGCTTGCTAAGTAAAGATACCCTCTCATCAAGGTTGGTTTAGGCTTCAAAGAAGAATTAAGATCCAAGAAAGAAAAGGATGAAGGGTCGACTACCCAAGAATACACAGTTGAAGGTCCCAACAAAAATAAAGGAAAAAGAGTTTTTGGACAACAACAACAAAAATCAAATTAAAAACAATAGTGAGAGAAGAAAAAGAAGCAGTAGAAGAAGCAACAACAAGATGTTGAACAACAACATCAAGGAAGAGAGAATACTTGTCGGAAGAGGCAACAACAATAAAGAAAGGCTCAAGGAAACATTTAAAATGGCCACAAAGAGTAGATGAAGAACCAACAAAATCCATTTCTCCCTCAAGGACAAATCCCTCAAAGAAAGGGTATCTTCATTCCCCAAAAAAAATTCCATGGCTATTGTTTTTCTTACAATAATTTTTGGCATGAAACCATAGATTGTAGATGGAATGCAAGAAAACAAAATGTGTTGGGTAGAAACAACCCAAGAATGCACAGATTGGCTAGTAGAAAACATGTTGGAAAGGATAGAAGTTTTGATAAGAATGCTGTCGAGAATAATAACTCCTTTTCCCCGTTCCTTTACCATGTCGAATGCTACAATTGTGGAAATTTTGGTCATAAAGAAATGAGTTGCAGATATGAGAAGACGTGGAATTCCTTTCAAAATATGCATGCAAAAGAGGTAGCTCGATCATTGAAGATGAGAAGAAATATGAGAGCAAAGGATTATGAGTTTGTATTCAATGCTTTGTGTGGAGAGAACATGCTAAAAAGAGAAGAAATAAATTACAAGAAAAATAAGAAGAATGATCCTCTTACCCTCGTGATGGACCCCTCTATGAGTTTTAGCTGCAAAAAATTGTAGGCAAGAAAGATAAAAAAAACCCAATTATTTCTCTCTTGCACAAAAATTAAAAAGTAGAAAGAGGATTTGGGTGAAGAAAGTGGAGGTGAAGGAGAAGTGTCCTCTAGCCCTGCAGAACCAAGAGAAAACTCAAACAAGGGCGAAGAAGAAGCTGGAAATAAATGCTCCTCTCAAGACTCAAACTTTGAAGGTCTAGAATAAAAGGGAGGATAATCTACTCTATGGGAGTAGATCTTTATTTTTTCTTCATTAAAAGAAGAGAATGGCCTCAAGTTAGGCCAAATAAATTAGATGTAGAGGTAAGAAGGAATTATAAATAGAAGTGCATCTAAGTAATGGAGGTAAGGCTTAGTCCCCTTGTTGATTACAATAATAAATTGGTTTATTTCAAATATATCTGCAATGTTGGAGTAAGAAAAATGAAAATGCATCCAACATGGTTTTAGGGGGAGTTCACAATATTTTATGTTGGAAGAAGAAGAGGAGTTGCAACATAAGCATGTAATGTGAAGAGGCCAATAGTTTAATTAGGTCCACATGATCACTCCCTGAGCTGAAAAAATGAAGCAGATGCAAAAAGATTAGAAAAGGGAGAGAGAGAGAGACCATTAGCTCAGGGGGAGCCCCTTTAGTAGTAGTAGAAAACAACAATCATTACTCTCATGAGGAGGTGATTACTCAGGAAATGAAAGGTTTGCATCTTGGGTGAAATAAACTTATTTAATTTAAGATTGTAAATTTGATTATTCCTAGCAATCATATGTTCATAAATATAATTATAATATTTGCATGTCCTATAGCTATCAATTGGTATCTCTATGTCAATTGGTAGCCTTAAGTAACCTTTTGTGTAATCGGACATTTCTTTCTGAGTTGAAGTCATAAGAGTTTTCCTGCTACATTGTCCGATCTGTATCAATTTCTTGGTACAATTGGTGTTGTTCTTGGTAGCAGTCCCTATGTGCAAAAGCATGATCTTAGGGGAGTAGGGTTGATTGTTAGGGTGCTCAAGAAAAATGAGAACAAGCTTTGAAGGGGAAACAACAACGAATAGTAAGTCTGAATGCATCACAAATGGTTGGTATTTGTAGCAACAATAATACCATTTGCAATTTTTATTGGTATCCATTTATTTTTAATTGGTAGAAAAGATACATTGGAAAAAAAAGCGTTTCAATCAACAACCATAAGGTGTTTAGACCTGGATGATATTTCACAAAAGAGGTAGTATATGTTAAAGGGGAGCATATCATAAATGTCCATTTCCTAGAGAAATAACAAAAACTACAAGAATACACAAGGATATGTATTGCTTATTGCGAGGAAACCCTCAAGGTGGTTTTGGTCTTGGCTCTCTGAGTTAAGTTTCCTACCCTTGCGTGTGAATGTTTCCTACAACTATCCCTCAGGTCATGTTATTTTTAGTGGTGACCATATTGGCCTATATTTTAGGACTCATACATAGGTGCGGGGTCGGGGTCGTCTTCTCTGTACCTATGGAAGATATTACTCATACTTTCTCAGTCCTCTCAGAGGGTGCCCCACAGATAATAAGGGAAGTTGTACCAAGTTCACAGCTAAAAGGGTTGGGAACCAGGTCACTAGTATAATTGTTCCACCACCAGCTTCTTTGTATTTTGGTTTGCATGTGCTATCTCTTTGGACATTCTAGTGTGTGCTATTTGGTCCGAGTCAGTGGTTTTGGCCTTAGGGTGTTTGAACTAACACAATTGTGTTAAATTATAATTTTTCACCCTGGATGAATTTATTCACCGCCAGTCATGACATATTCATGCTTTTCCTCTTGAATGAGGTGGAATTATCACTCCTGCACAGAGAGTTCCTGTCAGTTCTAAAGAATTAGATCAACACATAGTTTTGAAGTCTATACTTGGTCCTTCTGGTAGTGATTTGATATTTATTGAGACTTTGGTAGATAATTCCGCTGCTCCTTCCAATCCACCCTTGACTGATCCACTAGGATCTAAGTTGTTGCGGCTGAACCCTGATGGTTCTACAACTGCTTATATTTCCATACCTTTGTTAGTTTTCTACCCTATGGTGGAATTTGAGGCCTCATTACCTTCTCCATCGGCAATGTTAGCTAACATGTCATCATTTCTGCCTCGTAGTGGGGCCATACCTAATCCTCCATCTACACCTCTCACATCTTCTTGGGGAATTCAACCTATTTCCTCTATAACTCCTATGAATTTCCCTCACGTGTCTATGTGTACTACATCTTCTATGCTAACTGTGGGTGTTAATCCTAGTCATCCAGTAGGGTCAGGATTTATTTCTCCTTCCTTCACTCAACCCACTATTCCTGTCCCTCAGTTAGGTATAGTTACTTTGGGAAATCCATGAGGGGGATCACCAATTTTTCTTAGTCAAGTTGGGGGAAATGTTGCATCTAATATGTCACAGGTTTGGTATAGTTCACTCCTTGGAGGGACGCCACCTACCAACACCTTTCTTGGGGGAAATCCCGCTACTAGTACCATCGCCCACACAGGTTATCCTCCTTATGTCGGTCTTACTACGTAGAGTGGTCCTTCTTTTACTCCTCGGTACAACCCCATGAGTAGCCATGCTCTTGGGGGTACTTTTCTCTCTAGGGGCACATACCCTGGGGGGAATCATCCATTTATAAGTCATTCTAGCCTGCAACAGTCGCCAACAAGTGAGTCATTCTACTCCTTATTTGGGGGGACCACAAGGTTTGTCATAGGATTCTCCTACCTATGATCCATTTAGCCAACTCCATAATCTATTTTTATTCTCTTTTGATTTACCGGATTTGGAAAAGTTGACTAATGACCCCATCTGAAATGATCCATGGTGGCCATCCATGCCCTCCAAATTTCCATATGATATTCCCAAGTTTGAAGGGAAGCCTTTGGAGAATCCATCCACCCACATTACCACCTATCACTTATTGTGTTCCTCTAATTCTTTGGTGGATGATTCTATTAAACTTCACTTGTTCCAACATACATTAATTGGGGATGCCACAAAGTGGTATATAAAGTTAGATACTGCATCCTATAGTGACTTTGCCTCCTTAGCTCAAGCCTTCTTGACACACTTCCAATTGTCTACCTGGTATGACATTGAATTTGGTCTCTTGTCAAAATTCAAACACGATGATGCCACATTAATTTTTGATCACATTCATGAGTGGCTTCATTGTAAGAGGTTAGTGAGAACCAAGTTACCTGATGAAATCTTACGTAAGTGGTTCATTTGATCTCTCTGACCCCATATTTCGAAGGATGTGTCCATGTTTCGAACCATTACCGAGGAGAAAGCCATTTTAGCTGCCCAACAGTTGGATCTTATCTATTCACAGTCTGGTATGCTATACAAAGTGTTTCCTAATGCCCCTAGGCCTTCTATTGACCCTCCCAAACCTGCTCCTGGCCCACATGTTGATGGCATGATTGGGTTTGTTTCTGATTTTGTGAGCTACATTGTTGCCCAACTTGGGAAATTGATCATTACATATCAAGCCCCAACAAGTGCACCTGGCTCTGCTAAAGCACTATCTCCTTAGCAGTCCACTAACATTCTTACGGTGAAGTCCATTCAATCGAAGAACAACCAACAATCTAGTGGTAAATGTTGGGTGTAATATAGGGCATATTAATGGACCAAAATTTAATTGTCAATCTGGGAGTTCGTAAACTTGGAGGTGCAGCACTAGAAATTCCAGAGAAGGACTTCAGTAACCTGCAAACCCTACTCCTATATTTCCTAATTACGCTTGCGGAATCAAAAGAATGGAAAGAAAATAACATCAAAAGAATTCCGGTGCTAGATTCAAAAGGAAAATACTTTGCAAAAACTCAATGAAAGGAACTTCAAATCAACATAAATAATCCTGATCATTAAAAGATAAACATCTGAGATTAAGTTCAGTGCAGTCATAAGACAAAGAAGTAATTAAACTGTTAAGGACATTTGTATTCATTAAATATTTTCCTTCCTACACTGAACCATCATTCCTGCACCACAATGACATTCTTGTACTGGAACGACATTCCTGTATTGAAGCGATGTTCCTGCACTTCTTCCTGAGATGACTGTTATTATGTAAATTAGATATGCACTTATTATAAATATAAGTTTAGCTTAGAGGTCCCTTCAATAATTTTAGTGTTAAACTAAGTTAATTTCATAAGGGAAATGAGTGAAATCACAGATCTATATAATGCAAGTAGTGTTTCATTAAAGCTCACAAAGATAAATTAATTCTAAACTGAACTTTCATACTGAGAATGCTTGGAAACTTCACTCAGAAATAGAACATGATTTGTATAAGAAAGCAAATGAACTTTCAAGAAATAAAAGGACTAGCAGAAGTAAATTAAGCAAACTTCACTTGCAAAAACGTAAACGCACTGGTGCAAGTAACTAAAACACACTCCTTTTGCAGAAAAGGAATGAAACACACATAAAAGGAAAGTAGGGTTAACACAAAAGGCAAGACATAAACACACCCAAGCCTACACACTTCAGATCCGAATCACACAGCTTATGAAGAAGTCAAATCTAGTTAACTATGAAAGAACAAAATATAACCTGCTCAAACCTTGCATAAAAATAAGTTTAACACACCTCATGAATAAGGGAGAATGAGTTGGGTTGGTTTGGCCCTAGCCAACTAACTCGTTTCCCTGCTACGAGATTTGGAGCTTCAGGTACTCAAGTAATACATCACAAAGATATTAGAACAGGAAAATGCATAACTGGCATAGATCCTTGTATTAAAATTAGTAATTGCAAATGTACATCGTGGATTGCCAGACCTAGTCCAGAAGTATGACGACACAAAATTACAGTGCAAGCAAAAATTCTACAGAGTATCGTCCCTAAGTCTACCCTAGAATCCCTAATTTATACATAAAACTCTGCTCTCAGTTGTAATAAAACTTAACAAAAAAATACAATTGAACAACGTCTGACCTCCATCTTTAGTTCATTCATAACGCTCCAAGACAATATTTAATAGATATGATATTTTTGGAGTCAATCCAGAATGAATCGGCACTGTCCACCTGGTATAGGAACAATGGTCAGTACAGGAACGATTGACGGTACAAGAATGATAGATAAGAACTTCAGATCCCGCATCTTTAGCACATCCATAACACTCCAATCGTGATGCATAAAATGGAACAAACTCTCGATGGCAGGTGCGCGCCATTCCTTAACAAATATGATATTTTTGGAGTCAATCCGGAATGAATTGTCCAACTGTCCACTTAGTATAGGAATATCGGGCGGTACAGGAACTGCAGATCCTACACTAATCGAGCTTCAATTTAGATTAATGACATTTACTCACCATACCTTAAGGATATATGAAAATGTAAGTTACAAAGGAATTTAAATCTATTTAACCTTTTTAATAACGAATAGTCCCCTATGATCTATATTCAATAAAATCATCGAAAATCATGTGTAAATGTTTAACTTTAATTGTAAAACAGAGGCTTAGGTAATGTAGTTAGGAAAAAGATAGGGTTAAAAGAAGGACAATTGTGGCGACCAACATCCCCCCAAACTCATCTTGTTGTGTGTCCTTAGACAACTACTGACCTTTGCAAAAAAACAAAATTATGAGGTTTCCTTTACTTCTCTGAATATCGATTCCCGACCCTCATCACGACTTTGATTGGAGTATGTTAGTTCTTTATTAAAATGAGGTTATCTATAATTATAATATCCCTTCACTTAAAACATTTATTCCCATTGGGAAATGATAAATAATGTCAGTTAAATAAAAAAAATAAATTCTATGACAGGGTTCTTGCACTTGAACCCAACTTCCTGTACTGAAACATATATTCTTGTACTAGAATGTTGCAGTTCCTATATTGCATAAAGGATTCTTACAAATAAATATTTCTTTATTATACATAGGTTGAATTCACCAATAAATTGCAGAATTTAAAGGAGTTTCTTCTATCGCGAGTTTCTAAGTGTCATTGTGACTTCTCGATCTGATCAAGTAAGGTTTTCAAAAATTCATCAGATCCTGCAAAAAGATTTATTAAGACCGATCCAAATAAATTATGATGCCAGGGATACCATAGGAATGCTAATAATGTCCTTACTACAAGAATAGTGTTATCATGAAAGGGCCAACAATCAAAATTTCCTCAAATCATCTCAAGAGCAGTCCAAATAAAAAAGTATTCACTTTAAATAGCCTCATTACTATAAATATAAGTGACATCATTTGGAAACAAAGGCATTAAAATGGACGGAAAATACGGAAAAAAATATGGCAAAGCAATACCTTCCAAGGATGACCATCTTACAATTACCCAAGCGCATAGCTGAAGCTCCTTTTGTTCAAGCAAAGTGAATCACCCACACTAAGGGCCCCATATCCATAAAACAAATTATTTTTGAAAGATAGAACTCCAAAGCACATTACTGAAAGGATCTTAAAGCCATCTTCAGAGAGATATGATAATGAGTTTAGGGAAAGGAAAAAAATAGCCAGGTCAATCATAGTGTAAAATTAGCTTTAATACCACAGGTATGACCCTGCTGCCAGCAGGCATCTATAGCCTCGACATGGATGCCTTTTAACCCCAATAAATGCTTGTGTCCCATATATTATATATAAATTTAGAGTCAATTGAAAGTATTTACATTTGTTTAGAAGTTAATTGAAGGCCATTGTCCTGGCTTGGTAACCAACTAACGACAGTGCCATTCACAAGAACTTACAAGAATGAACAAGCCGACTCGTGATGAGATCTCTTGTCTTCCAATTTTTCAACTGAAAGCCATTACCCTGGCTTGGTGACCAGTAATGGTGATGTCATTCTTGTTAGGACTTGTGATCATGGTAGGTCGGATTGTAATGAGACCTCCCAGCCTTCAATTAATTATTTAAAAAGAAACTATGATTATAATTAACCTTGAATAGGTTACTTAATAGGTGGGGAGGCAAATATGTTCCATAAGAGCAAGGGATGGCTTGAAAAGTTTTTAATTACTAATTTTTACCGGTTGGTCATTCTATCTTAAAGACTCATTTTAAAGAAAGCATCTCAGATAATGACTGAAAGATTCCTCGAGTTGATCATGCTAGGGTTATCATGAGAGCTCATGAGGGTTTTATAGGAGTGGTCCACCATAGGAGGCTTTTCATCAATACCTTCTAAGAGAATCTTGAAATGCTTTCTTGGATGACAACATGTTAAATAATCTTGGCCAATAATCAAAGTCACTTTATAAAATATGAGGCATTAACAATTAAATTATTCTGACAGGGCTCATCACAAGAGTGCACAATAATGGAAATTTCAATAGTTGTGCCTTAGGGAATTGCAGTTTTAAGAGTGCTTCTACACAGATTTATTTCAGATGATATTTTTATTTATAGTTTCTATAATACCCTACCCTAATTTAAAGAGAGGAAGATATCCTTCAAGTGTAGGAGTACTTCCAATGTAACCATATGCGTAACAAAATACTAAATATACTCACACTCGATTTTAAATAATAAATTCCAACACATACCAGAGTATGAAAAACCAAGTACTTTAATTGATATGATACCAAGAGTTTCTGAATAATGGAAGAACACTGTGAACCAACGATTGTGTGGAACCAATTTTCAATAGGGTTCACATATTCTTGGTCTTCTGATTCATTAGTAACTGGTGGCATCCCCTTTTTTGGCATATCATGTTGGCCTTCCCAGGATTTTTGATTGTTTTCTTTAGTGTAGGTTGGATCTTGTGATAGAAATGTCAAGAACGCTTCAATCTCTGTTTCTAATGGCTCTTCCTCCTCATTCGGCCTGATCCATGATTCTTCAATTTCCTCATTAGATTGAAAAAGATATTCAAATAAAGCTTATTGACCTTCTTTAAGGGATAACTTATGGCTATTTTTTTCCTTTATCACATCTAAAAATATGGATATGCTCTTGAATTTTTCCAAGATCTGTTCCTCCTGGGACGTAGAGACACTAATTGCTGCCAAGATTTGAGAAAGCTCCTGAAGTGCATCTCTTGTCAATCATTTGATCATTTCTCTCCTGCTATTTGGAATATCATGTTAACAGATGGATTAACACATAGGGGGTTCTTACAACACCCAAAAAACCTAAAAACTCATTTGCAGGAAAAGAAACAAACTAGGCTTGTGAGCTTTATGGCAATACTATCTAGTATGCTTCAACAAGCAAGAAAACCACACTAAAAATTAATTTGCAGGAAAAGAAACAAACCTTGCGAGAAAAAGCAAGTGAAAAAGCAAACCAAATGCAACAGGTCACCAAGGTCAATCCCCTAAGCGCCTCCCCGGCAATGACGCCAAAATGTTGGGTGTAATATAGGGCATATTAATGGACCGACATTTAGTTGTCAATTTGGGAGTTCGTAAACTTGGAGGTGAAACACTAGAAATGCTAGAGAAAGACTTCAACAACATGCAAACCCTACTCCTATATTTCCTAATTATGCTTGCAAAATCAAAAGAATGGAAAGTAAATAACACCAAAAGAATTCTCGTGCTGGAATCAAAAGGAAAATACTTTGCAAAAAAATCAATGAAAGGAACTTCAAATCAACAAAAATAATCCTAATCAATAAAAGATAAATATCTGAGACTAAGTTCAGTGCAGTAGTAGGACAAATTAATTAAACTGTTAAGGAAATTTGTCTTCATTAAATATTTTCCTTCCTGCACTAAACCATCGTTCCTGCACCGCAACGACATTTCGGTACTGGAATGAGTTCCTGTACTGACACGATGTTCCTGCGCTGGAAGTATGTATTGTGCCTACATTGAATATTTTGACCTTCATATAATGCTCTGGGAACCTGTACAAGAGCACTCTATTCCTGTACTAGGATATTGGTTCCTGTACCGAAACATAGGTTCCTGTACCAAGAAATCAACATTCCTATATTGGGTTTCCAAACCACTTGCAAAATATGAAAAGGGTGTTAACTAAGAATAAATTGCAAGGCGAACAGAGCTGAGGAAATAAACATTCATAAGAAAAAGGCTCTTTAACTAATCATACATTCATAAATGAAAGGTACTTCAAAACTCAAAGAAAAATCCTTGCTAGAACAAGAAACTTCTTGCATGTGAAAAATAACTATCTGATCCAAATACAAGCAGGCTTCTTCCTGAGATGACTATTAAAGCTCATAAAGATAAATTAATTTTAAACTGGACTTTCATACTGAGAATTCTTAGAAACTTCACTCAGAAATAAAACGTGATTTGCAGAAGAAAGAAAATGAGCTTGCAGGAAATAAAATGAATTTCAGAGGTAAACTAAGCAGCCTTCACTTGCAAAAATGAAAATGCACCGGTGCAAGTAACTAAAACACACTCCTTTTGCAAAAATGGAATTAAACACGCATCAAAGGAAAGCAGGGTTAACACGAAAGGTAGGAAATAAACACACCCAATCCTGCAGACTTCGGATCCGAATCACACAGCTATGAAGAAGTCAAAGCTGAATAACTATGAAGGAACAAAATATAACCTACTCAAACCTTGCATAAAAATAAGCTTAACACACCTCATGAAAAAGGGAGAATGAGTTGGATTGGCTGGGCCTTAGTTAACCAGATCATTTCCTTGCTACGAGATCTAGAACTTCAGGTACTCAAGTAATACATCACAAAGATATTAGAACAGGGAAATGCATAACTAGCATGTCTCCTTGTATTAAACTCAGTAACTGCAAATGTACATTGTGGATTGCCAGATCCATCCCAGAAGTATGGAGACACAAAATTACAGCACAAGCAAAAATTCTACAGAGTATTTCCCTTAAGTATACCCTAGAATCCCTAATTTATACATGAAACTCCGCTCTCGTCCATAATAAAACTTAATGGAAAAATATGCTTGAAAAGCGACTGACCTACATCTTTAGTTCATTCATAACTCTCCAAGACAATCTTTAATCTATATGATATTTTTGGAGTCAATCCGGAATGAATCAATGTTGTCCACCTGGTACAAGAATGAAGGACAGTATAGGAACAATGGTTGGTACAGGAATGACGGAAGACACAGGAACGACAAACAAGAACTTCAGATCCTGCATCTTTAGCACATCCATAACGCTCCAATCCTGATGCAGAAAATGGAACAAACTCTCAGCGGTAGGTGCACGCCATTCCTTAACAAATATGATATTTTTGGAGTAAATCCAGAATGAATTGTTTGGCTGTCCACCTTGTACAAGAATAGCAGGCAGTGCAGGAACTACGGATCTTGCACCAACCAAACTTCAATTTTGATTAATTACATTTACTCACCATACCTTAAGGAAATATGAAAAGGTAAGTTACAAAAGAATTTAAATATATTTAACCTTTTTAATAACGAATAAGCCCCTATGATCCATATTCAATAAAATCACAGAAAGAAACCAAAAATCATGTGTAAAGGTTTAATTTTAATTATAAAACAAAGGCTTAGGTAGTGTAGTGAGGAAAAAGATAGGGTTAGAAGAAGGACAATTGTCGCGACCAATAGTAAGAAAAACAAGAAGAATAAAAAAAAAGAATCAAATTGCTCAGGAACCCCAAACAACCCTCAGAATCAGGGAGGGGGCACTAGTGAATGTCGTCATAAAATAAAATTCCCTTGAAAAATATGTCAAGATGACCACCTCACTCATGAGTGCCCTCAGATGAATGAAGTCCATAGGCTCGTTTCACCACCATACACTCAACAGCTTGTTGTTTTGACTCTTCTGTTCCCTGCACAACCTCAACAACAAATGGTTGCTCAACCTCTTCCAATTCCACAAGGGGGAAATAAGGGGTGCTTTTCTCATCCCACCAACAATTCATTCATCTTTATGTGAAAATAAGACGTGAATATGACTATTTGAGCCAAATCATATGATTTTCTTGAGTCGGTTTATTCTTCTAAGGACTCATTGACTCCACCTACTTCCACTAGACCTCTCATGTTATATAAGAATTTGGAACTGGTTTATCGCTGCCCCAAGGGTGTTGTCTGTAAGGTAACAAAAAATCTCTCTACCTGGGCTGCTTAACATTACAATATTGTTGAATATCTTTCCCAGGATCCTTGTTCCATGTATGCCCTGGAGGTTTTGCAAAGTTGT
Organism: Pinus taeda; assembly: GCA_000404065.3. Classification (NCBI taxonomy): domain Eukaryota; kingdom Viridiplantae; phylum Streptophyta; class Pinopsida; order Pinales; family Pinaceae; genus Pinus; species Pinus taeda. Next base: position 385,901 of record APFE030023258.1, on the reverse strand, counting down.
CCTCAGTAGCACAAGGCCTTATTATCTACTATTGGTGTAGTCGATCTATTTGACTCAAGTCTCATTACATTTAATGCTAACAAGACTGCTCCTTGCTTTTCCCATCAAATTGCTTTTCAAATTATCGTGCATGTCTTCCATAGGAATATTCATCGGACTTTGGTGGATGAAGGCTCTTCGACATGTGTCATGTCAGGATCCTGCTGGAAGATATGCAACTCTCCAGGCTCTTGGCTCTTTGGCACTCTCCATGTACAACAATACTCTTCAAGCCTTTGAAGGACATAAGTTTGTACCTAAGGGGGTTCTTCCCAAGTTTTCCATTGAGTTAGGGGGAAAACTTCCTATGTCAATGTTGAAGTCATCGACGCTCCTTTGGATTACAACTTTCTCCTTAGTTGTATCTAGTTCTAATCCATGACCACAGTTGTCTCATCTATATTCTATGTACTTTTCTTTCGTCATGAAGGAAAGGCTATTACCATTGACCAACTTAATAGATGCATGCCATCAACCCAAATTTCCACTACGAGGAATTCAGTCCCACTTGTGGAAAATAACCTTGGTTAATTTTAGAGTGTTGGTGCAGGCTTATTTAAAATATAATCTATTATGGGGGTATTTCCTCAATTAACACCACCTAACATTCCTTACTCTTCTTCTAAAGTTCCTATACATATGATCTCTTTCGACGCCTGTGGACCCCATATGCTGCCTGAACCTTGGGTGGTGTCGTCTAATCTTATGGAAGTTGATCAAGCTAGTGACCATCCTCCATCACATGTTATGGAAGAGATTTCCTCTCTGACATATCTGTTAGTACCTCCCAATGCTGGTCAGAAACTCCATAATAATATAGAATATGACCAAGTTCATTTACCCATATGGGTCGTCACTCCACCTATTCCACATGACTCCCTCATTGACAAAACCCTTGGGCAAGCCATCTTGGAGGTCAGGGATTCACCTATCGATCATCCTAGGGAGATTATAGCTCTTCACGCCTCTAGTATTGTTGAATTGGAAAAGGTAAGGCTTGGCATCCAAAATATTGAATCAACCTAGGGGGTATCTCCTCATCCCTCCTTGGAAGTGCCATCCATGGACTGAGTCAAGTCTTGGGATTCTACTACCGAACTTTCCAACAAATTACCCAGTTCATTAACACCCGTCAACGAGTGTCATGTATCCTGTTTATGTTGTGATCCTCCGTTATGTCCTCAGGTTATTTCCGAGATTACTACTATGTTAGAATGTCCCTGACATGGTCAAACTTTCTGAATTGGGCAGTTTAACTTCCTTTGGCATGACCCCACTTTGGTGGGCCATATGGTTCCTTTACCCTCCATGAGTTTGCATATAAAAACCCTTGTCATGTGCCCAGATGTGGGCACCCTTTATGAGACCTATTTGACTAAGTTGCGCTTGTACATATTGTATGTCATCAGAGTATGATGCTTTATTTTTTTTTGGTTTGGTGTGTGATGCAAGCATTTGTCATGCCTTATTTATGCCAAAAATCCAAAAAAAAAACGAAAAAAAAAGCAAAAAAGGTATGGTTCTTTTTTTACCTCATCCATGTTTTATGTCATTCATTATGTGATTTAACCATGGGTCTAATATTTCCAGATGGCTTTTATTGGACAGGGTCGCGTTTTTATTGTGACATCCATGGACCTTAGGTATGTTTCTCTTGTACCTGACATATAGGGGTAGGTATTTTTCATCGTTATTTCATTTTGATCACCAATGCCATTTTTAATGCCTTAGGTCCGACCCGGTTAAGTTGTGACTTTAGCCACTCTACTTTATTCTTGTGACCACTTGGCGGTAGAACTTACCCAATCATGGATACCCTAGTGAGTACCTCTTTTCCCTCTTGGTGTCCATGTAGTGATTTTTTATTACTTTTCAGAATCCCTCCTTCTGACCTGCCATGACATAGAATATGAGCCTCATGTCCTCTTCTTCATCGTATTTCTAGCTATACCCTAGGAGGATTCCACACTTTATCCCTTGTGATTGCCATTTTTATCAGCCTATTTTTGCAAGATGAGCCTTGTTTTATTTCTTCCATCTTCATCACCTTCTTGGCCTATCATTCACCTTCACTTGGTATTTTACCCTTTCTTGAAGGAACTACTGCGATTGTTAGAAAATATATATTACAGAGCAATGGAACACATAAAATATTGCAGAAATATAAACACAGAAAATGCATAAAACAAGAGAGACACAAATATACATGGTTCAACCAGTTTGGGTTACGTCCATGGAGAAATAGGCAGTCCTTCTTTTATTATATTATCCAGCAAACTGAAGAGATACAACCTACAACAGATCCGCTGTAACTCCCTCTTCGCTTTCAATCTTCTCTCTCTTCCTCACTCAGAATACAGATCTACACAGACGTAATACAATTCCCTCATATATAGTGAGGCGTTACCTTCTAGGGCAAAAAAACCCAAAACTAAACATAACTTCTAGCGTCAGATCATCCGCCTAATGAACCGCCCAGATTGACTAGAAATTACTAGCCTTTTACAAGTCCCCCCCGCACCCCCCCGTGTGGAGGGGTGTACAATCTTCCTGGGGTATACATCCAGTTGAGACCTTTGAATACAAAAGATAATCTGGCTCCACACCCAACAATCTCCCACTTGGAGACTGATTATAGCAACTCCACCGTTGCTTCATTTGCTAGACAATAACTCCACTTTGGACATGGCTGTTTCTCATCTTCTTCATCATACTTGAAGACCAACTAAAATTGAGAAGATTCTCAGTTTCTCCCTAGTTACAACTTTTGTTAACATATCTGTAGGATTCTAGCTAGCGTGTATCGTTTCTGGCTTTAATTGTCCATCTTCCAATGTTGACCGTATGAAATGGTACTTGAGCTGTATATGCTTAGTCTTGGAATGAAATGCAGAGTTCTTTGCAATATGTATGGCACTCTGGATGTCACTGTATAACCTGCCCAACTCCTGCTTCTTACCCAATTCATCCAGAAACCTTTGTAACCAAATCATTTCTTTACTAGCCTCTGTAGCAGCAACATACTCTGCTTCTGTTGTTGAAAGTGCAACAACACTTTGGATTTTTGAAACTTAACTAACAGCTGTTCCACCTACAATAAATACATACCCTGTAGTGCTCCTCTTGTTATCTCTGTCACCTCCCATATCTGCATCAATTTATCCCTGTAGAGCAATGTTTGAACCACCAAGGCATAATTGCTGATTTGTGGTACCTCTCAAATACCTAAGAATCCACTTCATTGCCATCCAATGTTCTTTCCCTGTATTTTTCATGTACTTGCGTACAACTCCCACTGCATGTGCAATATCAGGCCTTGTGTAGACCATTGCATACATTAAGCTTCCAAATGCTGATGCATATGGAACTTTAGACATATGAGCCATTTCTTCCTGAGTCTTGGGACATGCCTCCTTACTTAATTTGAAATGGCTAGCCAAAGGTATACTAACTGTTTTGATAATAAACCTTTTCAACACCTTTCTATGTACACACTTTGAGACAATGTAATTTGCGATTCTTCCTGTCTCTAGTTATTCTCATAGGAAAGATTGTTTTGCAGCACCAAATCCTTCATTGCAAATGAGTTTGCCAATTTCCTTTTAAGCACATTTATTTCCTGCATGTTAGAACCTACAACAAGCATGTCATCTACATACAATAACAATATAATATAGCTGTCATCATTTTTCCTTTTGAGATAAACATAATGATCAGAGTGACACCTAGTATAAACTTGTTCAGACATAAACCTGTCAACTTTTAGATACCACTGCCTTGGAGCATGTTTTAAGCCATACAAGCTCTTCTTCAACCTACATGCTAGTTTCTCCTTCCCTTTTACTTCATATCCTTGTGGTTGCTGCATATATATCTCTTCCTCCAAATCCCCATGGAGAAAGGCTGTCTTTACATCTAACTGCTCAAGATGCAAATCTTCAACTGCTACTAGAATTCGAATAGTTCTGATTGAAGTCATTTTCACAATAGGAGAAAATATCTCATCAAAGTCTATACCCTTTTCTGTGCAAACCCTTTCACCATAAGTCTAGCTTTATACCTTTTTCTACCTCCATCTTCTTCCTTCAACTTGTAAACCCATTTATTCTGCAATGTTGGTTTACCTACAAGCAACCTGACTAAGTACCAAGTCTAGTTATGTCCTAAGGAGTCCATCTCTTCTTTCATGGCTTGCTCCCACTTCTTCCTGGTTTCTACCTGGATTGCTTCTTCATAACATTCTGGTTCACTAGAATCAGTTAACAATACATAATATAATGAAGAGGAGTATTGTTCAGGGGGTCTACTTATCCTGGTAGATATTCTAACACCACTTTCAGGTGTTTGGGGTGTTGGTTGATGTTGTGGTTGTTGTTCTGGTTGTTGATCATTATGATTTTCAGGCGCCATCACTTTTCCTGTGATATCGTCAAGCACTATGTATTATCTGTTTTCTTTTTCCTGTTTCTTTTCCTGTAGCTAATCCTTATACAAAACCTTTTCATTGAATATTACATCTCTGGTCCTAATGATTTTATTTTTTTCATAATCATAAAAGTGACAACCAAAATCATTAAAAACATATCCAATAAAGGTACATTTCTTTGATTTTTCCTCAAGCTTTGTTTTATTTTCTTTATTAATGTGGACAAAGGCTTCACAACCAAAAGTCTTTAAAAAACACTAGTTTACCTTTTTACCTGTCCATGCCTCCTCTGGAATACCACCATCCAAGGAACTTCAAGGCCCTCTGTTTATTAGATAAACAACAATATCTATAGCATCTATCCAAAATTGTAAAGGCAATCCTACATGCAATCTCATGCACCTTGCACGCTCCATGATTGTCCTGTTCATCCTTTCTAACACACCATTTTCTTGTGGTGTTCCTAGAACTGTCTTCTCTCTGCGAATTCCATTCTCAGAACAGTACCTATCAAACTCTTTGTTGAAATATTCACCTCCATTGTCTGGTCTGAGACACTTTAGCCTTTTTACTATCTCGTTTTCAACCAAATCTTTCCATTTCTTGAAAGTATCAAATACATCAGATTTATTTCGAATACAATAAATCCGGGTTTTTCTAGTTGCATCATCAATAAAAATAACATAATAACGAGAGCCACCAAGAGATGATACCTGAGCAGGTCCCCATACATCTGTATGTAGAAGATCTAATTTTTTGCTCTTCTTTTCTTTCCCAACTCTAAGGAATTTGACTCTCTTTATTTTTCCATAAACACAAATCTCATAGAATTTTAAATCAACATGCTTCAAACCTAGCAACAAATTTCTTGAGTGAAGAATCTGCATCCCCTTCTCACTCATGTGCCCGAGCCTATGATGCCACAATGTCGTATCTTCTCATGTAGAGGTTAAAGCATTAATAGAATTAGAAATACCATTGCATAAATACAATGTACCAACCTTTCTTCCTTTCGCTATTACCAGGGATCCTTTAGTGACCTTCTAGGTTTTATCTATGAAAGTAGTTACGCAACCTTCACCTCCCAACTGCCCTGTTGAAATCATATTTTTCTTCAGATATGGAACATGCCTTACCTCCTTCAATAGCCATTGATTTCCATTCTCTCGTTTTATGAAAACTGTACCCATTCCAATTATTTTATAGGGTTTATCATCACCCATTCGAACCTATCCAAAATCTCATTGAACATAATCATGAAAATGTTTCTTATCAGGTGTGGCATGGAATGAGGCCCTTGAATCTACCACCCAGGCATCAATAATATTTTCCAAAGAAAGAATCAAAGCATCTTGCAACACATCACTTGTTACATTCACTTCATGATTAGTTTCTTGCTGCGTGTCTCCTTCTTTTCCCTTTCGAGACTTGCAGTCTTTCTTCGGGTGTCCTTTCTTCCTGCATTTCATCACACTATCCCAAATCTAGACTTGGATCTTCCTTTTCTTGACTTATTGCGATATCCAGGGCTCTTTCCTATTTCCATTTTTCTTCGCCTAGTCTCTACAGTCAAAGCATTACTGATGTCTCACCGGAGCTTTTCTATCGCATTTGCTCGCTAAGGATTGCACCGACAACATCATCAAACTTTAAAGTACTAGATCCAGAGACAGAGCTACTGATGGCCATAACTAAACCATTCGAACTTTTTGGCAATGAGCACAGAAATAACAGAGCCCTAACTTCATCATCAAAATTTACCCCTACAAAACTTAACTGACTTGTAACTATATTAAAATCATTTAAATTATCAGCAACAGATCCACTTTCTAACGTCTTCATATTAAATAAATGCTTCATAAGAAATACCTTATTTGAGGCCGAGGGTTTTTCATATAGTTTGGCCAATGCCGACATTAAACCCTCTGTTGTTGTTTCCTTTGAAATATTAAATGCTACCGACGCCGCTAGGCACAACCGTATTGTTCCAAGTGCCTTTATGTCGAGAATATCCCATTCTGTGTTTGTCATACTCGTCGGCTTCTTTGTCTTTCCGCTCAATGGTAGGTACAGATCTCTCTGATACAAATAATCTTCCATCTGCATCTTCCATAACTGGTAGTTTTGGCCGTTGAATTTTTCGACCCTAAACCTACCATCTTCCGCCATTGCTCCCACTTGAACCTGGAACCATTCTCTCCTGCGAGTTTATCAGGAAAATAGACCTTCGGCTTTGATACCAGTTGTTAGAAAATAAATATTATAGAGCAATGAAACACATAAAATATTGCAGAAATATAAACACATAAAACACATAAAACAAGAGAAACATAGACATACGTGGTTCACCTAGTTTGGGCTACGTCCATGGAGAAATATCTAGTCCTTCTTTTATTATATTATCTAGTAAACTGAAGAGATACAACCTACAACAGATCCGTTGTAACTCCCTCTTCGCTCTCAGTCTCCTCTCTCTTCCTCACTCAGAATACAGATCTACATAGACACAATAAAATTCCCTCATATATAGTGAGGGGTTTCCTTCTATGTCAAAAAACCCTAAACTAAACATCACTTCTATTGTTAGATCATCCACCTAATGAATGACCTAGATTGACTAGAAATTACTACACTTTTATAAGTCCCCCCCGCACCCCCCCACGTGGAGGGGTGTACAATCTTCCTGGGCTATACATCCAACTGAGATCTTTGAATACAGAAGATAATCAGGCTCCAAACCCAACATTGATGAGTGGTCCTATTAGAAAAGCTCTTGTCCTCATTATGTCACGAGCAGTTCCATCTTTACTAGAACTTGTTGTTATCCTTTATACCGCTCATTCCTCCAAGAGGAGTTTACTTTAAGCTCTTTCCAGACTCCTTAATTTAGAAAATATTGTCGAGTGAAATTGTCTCCTTCATGCTCATAAAAGTACTTGAAGGGTCATCTAACCAATATAAGTTTAACCCTTTTCCAGACTAGGATAGACTAGTTATGAAAAAGGAATACCCTAGTCTACTGTGGTTAGGAGGTTCTCCCTTGTATACTTTTATCTCTTTTTTGAGCTTGGGGGATAATTTTATGAAAAATGAACTTATAAAAATAGAAGGGTGGAAAAATTTATTTCCATTAGTCATCAAATGGAAGCATCCTTTGTGTCCCCCTTGAACATGACACCTTCCTATTTCATTATCTTACAGCTGGGTTTTAGCTTTCTTAGTAGTCGTACCATCCATATGAGCCTCTTTACTCCTCTAGATGGTTACTCTTCCAGTGATATGGAGCATGCCTTGATGCCTTTTGTGTCCTTGCATGATATCACATGGTGCTCATCAGTCATGATTTTAAGTCACTTTTGTGTTGTGCCACTATGTGTTCAAGGGAAGCCTCTGCTTGTGTCGGCCATCTGAAATAATCTGTTGACCTTTTTTGAGTCAGCCATCCTTGTGTTAGTTGTACTTCATCGCTTCATGAATTCATCCATATATCACATCATCCTGGATTTTTCTGTGTCGATTGATGGGGGATACATCAAGGCCCTCCTTCGATGGATATTCTCTTGTTAACTTCAACTCATTATCCAAGAGCTTGATCTAGGAACCAATATTACCTTGGAGCTAGCAGACCTTAGTGGCAGGCTTCCTCGCAATCGACATTGAGTTTATGTCATTGGCTCTTGATTAATCGAGTTCACTGGTGTTCAAAGTTAACTCATTCATTCACACTTGGTGAATTGTACTAGGTACCTTGGGGTCCATTTTCCTCATTGGTGGATTCCCTCACATATGTTACTAGTTTACCTCATTGGCTGGTAATCAGGTGATTTCTACCATGTTCAACATCAAATCCTCTATTTGCATAGTGTAGACTCGTACCATTGAGGTTATGTCGAAGACCTTGGGTTAAGGACATTTCACTCTTATATGGCATCCCTCCTAGGGTGCGCTAGAGTTATGTATCATTGATGTACTTTAAGGACTAACTTTAGACACTTCTTTGTATGTCATGTGTCCATAATCCCTTGATGTATACTGTGACATAGATCCACGATTGTATTTGTTAGTGGCTATGCTCTATTTATTGAGTCACATGGATCCAATGTGTATGTATTTTGTGGCCATGATCTAGCACTTCATCTCATGGATCCAAAATGTATGTTTTGATGGCCATGTTTAGTATTTTCTTATGACTGAGCATGGATATGCTCGCCTTGGGGATGTTATAAGCACAAATGAGACTTCAGCTCCAGAGTCTTTCGATCTGCATTCTTGACATTGTATCCTCACTCCTATTTTGACCTATGAGCTTTATATAATGTATTTCAGCCATCAACTTTTCTTCTGATCTCATACGTTAGGGGGAATCTATTATCAACCTATTTTACCCCTAGGGTCAGTGTTCATTAGTCCTTATGGTTGTTTGACTTTTTCCAGTCCTTAGACCTTTTTTTTCCAGTCATATTTCCCAATCGCATGAATGGAGGCCTATGAGAATGAGTGGAGCCTCCCAGTTGCTCCCAACCCTTCCTTGTGTGAGCGTCTATGGCTTTTTTCACTCTTTCCTATGCCTATGACTATGGATCTCTTCTAGAGTGTCTTGGTCCCTAGGAGATCAGTTTGACATATCATTTATTTGAGCTGGACATGACTTATCATTTAGAAGTTTCCATGGCTTCTCATCACCTTGAGCATAGACATTCATCCTCTTGGAACCTCTTTTATGCTTATTTATACTGGATCATTTGAGAGGGTCAGACTAGTTTTGGAGAGCCATAGTTATGGAGAGTTAGAGATCTAGAGTCCATGCTGCTATCCCACCGCTAGAGAGAGATCTTGTGAGGTTATTGTTACTCAAGTCTTTCTCTTCATGCTCATTTCCTTGTTATAGTGGGGAGACTCTGCTGGATCACAGAGAGGATGCTTTTAGGCAAAGGTATATGATTGTAATATGTTTTTTTCATGATTAATATAAACATATGTTCCTTCCCTATATATATTTGTATTCAACATGATTTATGCGTGTTTCTATGATATTTTGATCTAAAAATATTTCGAGGAAAGTCACTTGCTGTCTATGTTTATTTATGGTTGTGTGTAGGGATTGAGATCAGGTGCAAACAAGATAGATCGCTCTAATGGAGCGTGGGAATCTACATTAGACCCAAAATCCTTCCCCAATCTGTGAGGAGGTGAGGTGCACACATATTTCCTTGTATTACATATAATCGACTGCCTGATGCATGTTTGATTGTTTGAGTTGGGACGTTGTTATATCTCTGTTGGTCTTTACTTTTACTGTCTGATGATCTGATTTGGACACAAGATCACAGAGCAATAGTTCCTTGCATGAAAATTTTGATGCAACAATCTTTAGATCTATTTTCTTTTGATTTGGATATGGTTTTTCTTTGGTCTCCCATTGAGTTCTATATGGTTTTTTGGATTCATTTTTATCTCCATTGGTTTTACTTGCATCAGATTTGAGTTGATCTTAGATCTGGAGATTTGTTTACATTTTTTTAATGAGAGAATAACAGGTCGTAGCTATTTTATAAATTTATATTATTTTTATGTAAATATTATTAAAATATTTAAATATTTTTATTCCTATCAAAATTCTACCCAAAACAAAAAAAAAAATCACTGAAAACGGTCTCCGTATGAGGAAGTTATGACCAATTGAATATTTGCTAGTTTGTTTTTCCTTTGTCTTCGCACACAACTTTTTTTTTGTTCTCCTCTATATAGAATTCAGTAAAAATAACAATATATATGTAATCCTCTTGAAATTTTACCCTAAAATAGAGAAAAAAACCACCTAAAACAGAATCGATATGAAGGAGATATGGCTGATTGAAAAATCAGCCTATTTATGTCATTTTTCCCAATTTTGGGGTTTTTCTTTTAGTTTTTTTGCTTATTTTTTAGGTGTTTTTCTTCAAAACTTGTTGTTATTTGTTGGATCCATTTGATATTATTTCTTTCAACTGTGAAATATATCAGATCTTTGTGTACTCTTGTTGGTTTGTGTTGGATCCTTCCTTTGGTACTATAAGGATTTCCGTAGAGGTTTGGTGTGCTTTGGTTAGGGCTATTGTCCTCATTTTTGGATCCAATTTTTCATATATATTCAGTTGGTTAAGTAACAACTAAGATCTATTTTTTTAATTTAAATTTTGCCTCTGTTTTACTTTTATCACTTGTGTTTGAGTGATTTCTCTTGTTTGCTTGTTTTTATGACAAATGGTGGTATTGTGATTGATTGTGCAGTTGTCATCTAGAAAATTTCATGTGAGTGTGTTTCCATTGCTTTTTATCACTCTCATTTGAAACTGTTTAGGCCTTCCTACCTCTAGGGTTTGCATTTGACTTTTGTATAGCATTGAACTTTGTTGAACCATTTTGCTACAACCCTAACTTGTTGACATTGCCTTCCTTTTTACACTTTTGGCTTTCTTTTTGATCACTTGAGTGTGTTTGCTTCTTTGGTTTTGTTTTCCTAGCTTTGACGCTTTTGAAGTCCTTTGAATTCTAGTTTGGGGAATTTTCTTTGGCTTCCTTTTGGCTACTTTCTCTTTTGGTTTGTTTTGGGTCAACATATTTATAAATTTAGGATTTTTTCATTTAAAAATTTAGTGAGAGGTGCATTATAATAGGTATTGGCATGCTGTGGAAAAAATCTTACCCTCCTGTAGTTAGAATTCATCAAAGTGAAAAGAAGAATTTGCATATTGCTAAATCAGGTTTACTAACAAGAGTCATTCACACCATCTAATTTTCATGCCACATCACAACTATGTAAACAACCACTTAGAATTAACTTGATAATAAAATAACCTAGACTCATCCTTTTCTTTTTATTGCTAGTACACCAACACTAGCTTAGGCTAGGGTCTTGGAGATAGATGCATGAGTCAACTACACTAAGACTACGAAAGAAGACTTAGCAGCTTGTGGTAGGGAGACAAATTCACTTTTAGTAGTGTGGCCTAGGAAGCCATTCTAACATGTGGGTTAATCATGAGGTCACACTTAGGCTAGGCAAGGTGACATACCCCATTTCACTTAGTTTCAGGTGGCACGGATTGTGGATTTTACATGTATTACAAATGGTGCTATTAGAATTTTGTTGTAGCACTTTGGGGCAAATTGGGAGGTAAATATCAAGGGGGTTTTGGTCTTAGCTCTCCGGGCTAAGTTTCCTACCCTTGTGTGTGAATTTGGCTTACGACTATCCCCCCAAGGCGTATTTTTGTCGGTGGTAACCTTAGTGGCCTATATTTTTAGGGCTCATACATAAGTGTAGGGTCGAGTTCATCTTCTATATACCTAGGATGGATATTATTCATACTCTCTTAGTCCTCTCAGAGGGTACCCCACGGCTAATAAGGGCACTTGCACCGAGTTCGTAGCTAAAAGGGTTGGGAAGCACATCGCTAGTATAATTGTCCCACAGCTAGCTTCTTTCTAAGAGGTTTGCTTGTGTGACTACCTCTTAGGACTTTCCTAGTGTGTGATGTTTGGTTTGAGTCAATAGTTTTGGCCTTAGGGTGTTTTCACTAACATAATTATGTTAAATTATAAATTTTCACCTTGTATGAATATAGCCACCATCAGTCACATCGTCTTCACGATTTACCTCATGAATGAGGTGGGCTTGTCACTCATGCACAGAGAGTGCTTATTGGTGCTCAAGACTTATATTAACACATAGTTTTGGAATCTATACTTGGTCCTTATGGTAGTGATTTGATTTCCATTGAAACTTCAGCATAAAATTCTGTTGCTCCCCCCAATCCATATTTGATCGATCCACTAGAACCTAAGTTGTTACGGGTGAATCCTAATGGTTCCACACATGCTTATACCTTTCTACTATTGTTAGTTATATATCCTATGGTGGAGTTTGAGACATATTTACTCTTTGCATCGACCATTTCAGCTTCCATGTCATCATTGCCACCACTTAGTGTGGCTCTACCTACTCCTCCATTTACGTCTCTCACATCTTCTTGGAGCATTCCACCCGTTTCCTCTATCGCTCCTACAAATTTCCTGTCTGTTTCCATGTCCACTTTATTATTTATGTCGACCATGGTTATTAATCCTAGTCATCCAATAGGGTTAGGAGTCTTTTCACCTAGCTTTTCTCAACCAACGATTCATGTTCCTCAGTTAGGGGTGGTGACTTTTGGAAATGTGTGGGG
>APFE030023258.1:355984-372644 GCA_000404065.3 Pinus taeda | reverse complement strand
CATCTTGGGGGAAACGTTTCTTCTATAATGTCATAAACTTGGTATAGTTATTTGTTTGGAGGGACACCACCTACTAGTTCTTTTCCTAGAGGGGTTAGTTTACTTGGGGACAACCCTGTTGCTAGTGCCTTCACCAATGCAAGATATTCTCCTTATATTGGTGCTACTAAATAGTATGGTCCATATTTTCCTCCTGGGAACAAACTTGTAAGAATTCATGCTTTTGGGGGTCCTTTTCTCTATGGGGGCACATTTTGTAGGGGGCAGAATCCTTTCACCAGTCACCCTGACCCACAACAGTCATATACTCGGGTGAACCCATATGTTAACCAACAAACCATGCATCTTAATCCTTATATGATGGGACAAAAAGGTTGGTTAGTGGCTTCTCCTGCCTATGATCCATTTAGTCAACTTCATAATCCATTGTGATCTTCTTTTGATTTACCGGATTTGGCTAAGTTAATCAATGACCCCATTTTCCATGACCCCTGGTGGCCACCTATGCTTGCAAAATTTCCTTCTGACATACCCAAATTCAAATGTAATCATGGAGAGAATCCACCCACTCATAAAACCATGTATCACCTATGGTTTTCATCTAACTCTTTAGTGGATGATTCAATTAAGCTTCGTTTGTTCCAATGTACTTTAACTAGGGATGCTGCAAAATGGTACATTGAATTAGATATCGCATTGCACAATGATTTTGCATCTCTAGCTCAAACATTCTTGACACAATTCCAAATTCCCACAAGGTATGATATTGATTCTGACCTCTTTTCAAACTTTAAGAAAGACGATTCCACCCTGATCTCTGACCATATTCATTAGTGGTGTCATCGCAAGAGGTTGGTTAGGACCAAGTTTCCTGATGAGATTTTACACAAATGGTTCATTTAATCTCTAAGACCTTAGATTTCCAAGGATGTGTCTATGTTTCAAGTCATTACTAAGGAACAAGCTATTCTAGCTGCCCAACAACTTGATCTAATTTATTCGTAATTAGGCATGCTATATGAATTTCTTCCTAATTCTCCTAGGCCTTCCATTGACCCACCGAAACCTTCTCCTAGCACACATGGTAATGGTGTGATTGGGTATGTTTCTGATTCCATGAACCAACTTGTTGGTCAAATTGAGCAATTTATTATTATATTTCAAGCCCCAACAAGTGCATCTAGCTCTTCCAAAGCACCGTCTTATGAGGATTCCACCGATGTTCTTATGGTGAAGTCCACAACACCTAAGACCAACCAACATATTGGTGGTAAATAGAATAATAAGAAGAATGAACAGGAAAATAAAATTGCTCAGGAATCTCAACCAAATCCTCAGAATCAAGGAGGGGGCACCAATGAGTGCAGTCGAAAGATTAAATTCCCTTATAAAAATTGTCAAGGTGACATCTTACTCATGAATGACCTCAGAAGGATGAAGTTCATAGGCTCTTTGCACCACCACAATCTACCCAATAGATTGTTGTTTTAATTCATCCATTTCCTACACAACCTCAACAACAAATGGTTGCACAACCCCCTCAACCTCCACAAGGGGGCAATGAGGGGCCATATTTTAACCCCACCAATAGTTCATTTGTTTTAATGTGCAAGAAATACATGAATGTAACCACATGAGCCAAATCGTATGATGATCCTAAGTTGAGTTCTTCTCCTAAGGGCTCACTCGCTCAACCTACTTCCACTGGACCTCTCACGTTAGATAAGCTTGCGGAATATGTTTATCGGCCCCCCCAAGGGTGTCGTCCATAAGATAACACACAACCACTCTGCCCGAGCTTTTGATCATTACAATATTGTTGAAGATCTTTCTGAGGCTCCCTGTGCCATGTATTCCTTTGAGGTTGTTGGAAAAATTTGTTCTCATTCCAACATTTAATTATCAATCCGGGGCTCGTAAGATTTGAGGCACAAGCATAGGTAATGTAGGATCAGAGCATCTAGCCTAAAATAGCATCTTAGAAATTATGGAATGTGGTATTGAATGGAGTACATAATTTATGTTCCTAAATCAGTCTACTAATTAGTACATAATTAGGTACAAATCCTCTGTTTCCAGTTCAATTTAACTAAGGATGAAAAAGAATAAATTTAATTAAAGTTTCCTATGAATTCAAGAAAATAACCAACTATCTGTTCAAATGTTTATTTCACTACGATTCAAGTAAAGCTCACACAGGAAATTAAACAACTCCACTCTAAATGACATGCAATTCTCGAAGCATTAACACACAACTTATACCAGAGAATAAATCTCTGTCTCTAATCGGTTATGAATATTCAAACAAAGCATAAGCTACAGGAGTCTCATGCCTTTGATATATAAATTCATAAGAATTGAAAAACTTCCTATTAAGACCAGGAATTCAATTTAAAACATAAGAATTTATTTCTTCAGAAATTTATTTTAAATCAAATTTCCTTTTTTCAGTGTTCACGAATTTGGAAGAGTAATCACTGAGTTAATCATGTACAAAGTATGTTTATAAAAATGCTCCATGGCTTGCAAAGACTCAACAACAATACACTTGTTATCTTTAATCCAGATCTATAAAATCAATAAAGAAACTTAAGTACGGAATTAAGTGCAGAAATTCTAAAAGTCACTAATGAAAGCAAATGAGAATTCAATCAACTGTTATAATTAATTCTGAAATCAAATTCAAATAAACTACATTCTTCACAAAACTATTCTTGTTGTTACACTACAAATCAAAAAGAAATTACAGAATCTAAAATGAAGATGTGAATGTAAAAATAAATTGACAAAGAAAATTTAATCTACTTCAAACCATTTATTAATCAATGCAATAAATAAAAGATAAAAGGAAATAAAATGCACACTTACATAATTCTATTAACCCCTATAAATACGATGGGTTTAGGGGGCCCTTCCTATCCATGTGCTGTAGGTCTAAGCTCAAGCTCATGAAATGGACACCAAATCTTAAAGGAAATTCATAATCCTTTATTTATTCAGCCGAAACAGAGTATATATACAAAAACCACTAAATTATGTAATTGTGCTCCTCTTCCCCTACGTAAATCTCCCTTTAGTACTGAGTGATTGCAATATATACTATGCTTTTACAATATGAGATCCTGGACTCAAGGATATGATCTTAGATATATGCCAACAATATTACAAAAATACATTTCAAATGATTTTTCTGGAATTTGGTTATGCCAAATTTATCTTGGGCAATCTCATGACCATGCATAAGTTGATTGAGATCTGGGCTTTATGATTAACTCCTCATAGCTTGAAAAATAAATGAAATAAGTCTTCAACCCAAAATATCTAAAACCGTGGTTGATATGAGATATTTGAAACCGTTAAACCTAGAATTTCAGTACTTAACTCAAATTATGTAAAACCCAAAATTATGGTACTTAATTATGTACTATAATATTCCCTTGACCATAACGTCTTCGTGGTAATGAATTTTTACAAATGGTTTCTGGGTTACTTGAAAAAGGGTACTTTTAATACAACCCACATCTTAGAATCCCGAGATTCTTCTTCATTTGATCACAAATTGAGATTTTAATATACATGAATTGATCCATTTGGTACTTAACCTGTAGCAACTAGCTTAATTGGCTTATGAAGAATTTCAGCAATGGATCCCTGCAGTAAATAAACTTCGCAAAACCATCATTAGAAAATAACAACAAATTCATCTCTAATTATTAAAAATTTAAGAAAACTAATGATAATCAACCACAAAGTGTAAGATGTATATTCGCGACACGTTGTGGAATTATGGTGTGAAATAAGTTAAAAATATAGGAATATAGGTTATGGATAGTGGTATTATATGGTGGAAAAATGGGCATATTTGAGGCCCAACACCCTCCCATGCTTGTGGATTTTCATGTTCTAATGAAAGCAAATCCCTTGTTCATTAACATATTCTTGACATTGTTTTGTAGATGTTGGTTCTTGTGGGACAACATTGCTTGAATATTTGGAGGTGCTAGTTCTTGTGGAGGAGCACCGTTTGAATATTTGGAGGTGTTGGTTATTTTGGAGCAACTCTCTTCACATTTAACATATCATACTAGTTTACAAAGCAATACAAATTGAGGACAAGAGAGAGATGGTTGAGGAAGAGATAATGGATGAAATGAGGTGGTGATGGAGATGGTAAGTATGTGAATAGGTTCTTTTTGGATGGTGCTAGTCCCACCAACATGTAAGGGGATCTCCCCGATAAGAAGTCCCAACTAGACCTCAGACCATTTGGAGTAGGAGTCCCAATAGTGGGTAGTACAGTATTGCCATGACTGCGGTTGCGCGCAGAGGTAAGTAAGTTGTCCTTGTTGGAAGCAAGGGTGTGACCTTGAGGCAAGTCAAGGAATGTGCATGAAAGGCTCTAACACATAGAAGGGGAGAAGAGTGCACCCCTTAGAAGCTTGTGATAACACACAACTTGAAAGGGAATACACGAGCTGGAAGACACCAGGAGATGGAAAGCAGGATAATTGACGATCCAAAGTGATGTGTTATACCAAAAACACACTTCGATAAGATTCATACAAACACATACAAAATAATCCATACATACATGTGTAAATTATAAATACATACACCATTAGAGTAATCAGGATAGCCGAACTACAATAACACTATATGCATGAAACATGCTGGCTCTATTATACTAAAAGAGTGAAAGATCCAATCATACATAAAACCATGAAAACCACTAGCCTCGATAGCAGAACGTTACAGTCACTTCCCCTACTCCTCCAAAGATATGTAGTTGCTTTGCACTATGGAGAAGCCAAGGCTCATTACAATACACTCCAAGATTTCTCTAAGTTATACCTATCAAAAGCTTGGCTCCCAAAATCCTGTACAATGAGTTATGAGGTTCTATATATAGCAAAGGGTGGGGTGACCCATGACATTCCCCTTTGTGACCCTTTAACTACCCTCATAACTCTTCAACTTACACATGACTGTTTACATTCTACTATTGACACTTGGTATTTCATTTTACAACATGTTTACAATAAAATCTGCAGATGTACCCATGTGAGACAAAAATGGGCTTGAGTAAGCCATGCAAGACATCACTGAGACTCGAACATCTCTTGGTGATTGATGGTGGTGAACTAATGCCAATAGTGGTAGTCTGTTATGGTGTTCGCGTACTCTGTGGTGACATCCTTCTGAAGGCGAAGTCTTGCCTCCATTGCATCTGGGTACACTGATTTGGCACCTTTATTCAACTCATCATATAGAATGTGCATCATGTTCTTGAGTGCATTTGGACCAATGATGTACTGGTGCATAGTGTCTGCGCTCATCTGCAAATTTGCTCTCGTGGCTATGTGCATCAACTGCTTGAAGTACATGTCTAGCTCCAGTCAGACTTGGTTCTTTGCCTTCGCCTCGGTGAGTGTGTCAATGGGTGGGATCACATGTGTGTGCATAATGACATCCATGCTCCTAAAATTCATGCATGTGAAGCCTGTAAGCTATTGATGAGCTCTGTGAGTTCCTCACAGTTTCGGATCTAACTCTCGATGCATGCTTTTAACTCCACTGCCTTTGGCTTCATCATCTTTGGCGAGTATAATGGGGATCCCTTGTACCTCATTGTCCATATTTGCGTGTGATCGAAAACAGTTGATCTAGGTCTGGGTGTGACGGAGGACCCTTCCAAGACCTTTTACTTTCGTGATGTGTTAAATTGCATTTTAACATGTGCGTATTGTAAAGGAGAGGAACATGATAATCATCAGCAATATAAAAACATAAGCCGTTGATAATGGAGTTCGTCCAAGAGAGACTACGTCTTCAGGCCCCTATGTCAAGATGGTGTAGGCTGCTACATTAAGTTCTGTCAATAGTGATGATGTACATAAGAGGTGATGCCGCTATCATACAAGGAAAATTCCGTCACGCAAGAGTGGCTCTAAGAGATGTTCCACTTCAGGAACTCTCAATCAAAAAGACTCCTATCAGTATGACATAAACTCATGCATGATGAGCATCCCGCCAACATGGCATAAGAGGGATCTCAATGCAAAACATGCATGACGACAACATGAGTATCCCATCAACATACAACAAAGGGATCTCAAAACATAACATGACGAATCATGACAACAAGTACATCACATAGACGATTCCACATCACATCAAGAAGGAATCGTGAAAACAAGTAATAAACAAGATCCCTCATCAACATCAAACAAGGATCTGTGCAGCACAATGCATAGCAAAAGAAGTACATGAACACACTGCATATACCTCACAACCAAGGGCCATCTGAAGCAGTGGATGTCAAACTGCTGAAGCTATTTGTGCCATCGATCTCACGGCATCAATTGCATGGAAATGGTTGCTCGCACATAAATGCTGACACCTGCATTCCACTTAGAAAAGTGGTTGAAAAATAGAATGAGAAAATGGAAAATCTGAATGCACCATCAGATTTGTGGCATTGAATAGTGCAAAATTGACTGTCAAATTTCTGGATTCTGAGAAAATGAAAATCTGGGGCTCAAGGAATCTTTTAGATTCTCCTTAGATTCCTCAAAGGTTTTGCTCCATGGGTGTACTGGAAATCTGCAACTCAAAAGGAGAACCAGACCTTGCCATTCGATCCCTATAGAAAACCATGAAAAACGACTGTAAACTTGACTATGTTTTGACAAAAATAATTTTTACCTCCCCGGAGAATCTTTGGGCATCAAAGAATATTCTGCCTCCTTTGTCTTGAAATCCATGCTTGCTCCTGGTTCCTCCATCTCCCCCATACACTGAGAAAATTGGGTTTATATACATTTCTCTAGGCGGATATTCCAATGTAATCAGTTTGGCATGTTGGTAAATATGGAAAATGGTTGAGGAGGGGTCGAGGGATCAAATCTCGCCCCTCCCTATTTTTATTAAATTATTGTTTCACGGTTTGAACTAACACAACTTTCGGGGTTGGGCCCGCATTGGGCAGCCCAACCCATGCCTCCCACACTTAAAAATGCACATTAATTATTTTGTTGGTGTGTTGTATGGTTTAATTCATGGCATTAAATGGAGTACCGTTGGTATGGTACATGGTTTGTTCATGGGGCCGCCCAGTGGGGGTCGGCCCATGTGGGCCAGGCAGGTTCAATCCCCGCCAACCTCCTCATTAACGTATGGCATATACGTTAGTTTGTTAAGGGTGTGGGGTGGTGGGGGTTGTGGCCTACCACCTCCTGTTATATATTTTTTTAATTTTTTTTAATATAATAATAAGGCCACTTTGAAAAATTCAGATTTTAGGCCGAAGGAGACAAATTAACCGGGCCACAAATTCACCTGGAATTTGGCCTAGGTTGGCTGGAATCCGGTGGCCGGGTTCTATCCAAATTGTGGCCTCCTTAAGCCTGCCCAGTCAGCAAAAAGTCAATCAAACTTTGACTGCTTCTAACTCTAGCATACAGACTCGGCTTGACAAACCTTTCACACTACTGTGATAAGGATGATGAGATCTATGCTCTAGTCCTGGTTCGAAAACATTCTGATTACTTTCATTTTCAAGCTTCCATTAGCCCTCTTTGTCCTATATGTGTCTCTGGAGCAACCTGGATCAATAGAGGCATGGATCGGGCTGTCCAATGCGGGCCTGACCCCGAAAATTGTGTCAGTTCAAACAATAAAAGAATAATTTAATAAAAATAAAGAGGGGTGGGATTTGATCCCCCCACCCCTCCTCAACCATTTTCCATCTTTACCAACATGCCAAACTAATTACATTGGAATATCTGCCTGGAGAAATGTATATAAACCCAGTTTTCTCAGTGCATGGGGGAAATGGAGGAACTAGGAGCGGGCATGAATTTTGAAGCAGAGGAGGCATAATATTCTTTGATGCCCAAAGATTCTCTGGGGAGGTAAAAATTAATTTTGTCGGAACATAGTCAAGTTTATAGTTGCTTTTCATGGTTTTTTGCAGGGATCGCAATGGCGAGGTCGGATTCGCCTTTTGAGCTGCAGATTTCCAGTCCAGCCATGGAGCAGAATCTTTAAGGAATATAGGGGAATCTAAAAGATTTCTTGAGCCCCAGATTTTCATTTTCTCAGAATCTAGAAATTTGACAGTCAATTTTGCACTATTCGATGACACAAATCTGATGGTGAGTGCATATTTTCCATTTTCTCATTCTATTTTTTAGCCACTTTTCTAAGTGGAATGCAGGTGTTAACATTTATGTGTGAGAAACCATTTCCATGTGATTGATGTCGTGAGATCGATGGCACAAATAGCTTTAGCAGTTTTACATCCACTTCTTCAGATGGCCCCTGGTTGTGAGGTATATGCATTGTGTTCATGTACTTCTTTTGCTATGCATTGTGCTTCACAGATCCTTGTTTGATGTTGATGAGGGATCTTGTTTATTACTTGTTTTCATGATTCCTGCTTGATGTGACGCGGAATCGTCTATATGATGTACTTGTTGTCATGATTCGTTATGTTATGTTTTGAGATCCCTTTGTTGTATGTTGATGGGATACTCATGTTGTCGTCATGCATGTTTTGCATTGAGATCCCTCTTATGCCATGTTGGTAGGATGATCATCATGCATGAGTTTATGTCATACTGATAGGAGTCTTTTTGATCGAGAGTTCCTGTAGCGGAACATCTCTTAGAGCCACTCCTGCGTAAGGGAATTTTCCTTGTACGATAGTGACATCACCTCTTATGTACATCATCACTATTGACAATACTTAATGTAGTGGCTTACACCATCTTAACACTGGGGCCTGGAGACGTAGTCCTTCCTGGACAAACTTCGTTATCAACGACTTATGTTTTTATGTTGCTGATGATTGTCATGTTCCTCTCCTTTACAATATGCACATGTATTCATTTATGTTTCTCTTAAAAATGCAATTTAACACATCAAGAAAGTAAAATGTCTTGGAAGGGTCCTTCGTCACACTTGGACCTGGATCAACAATGTGTATGTCTATCAAGATGTGTGCTCTCCTAGCACAACGCTGCTGCCAACCGTTAATATGTACAACTGACTTATGCACGGTGATGAACCTAAAGTACAACTTCCGCATGATTGTATCAAGAGACTGTTGGCTTATGGGGGCCTGACCCAGGTTCAGAGTTAAGTATCCAAACAAATCCCTACATTATTGGCCCTTTTGGCATCAGCTTGTGAAGCGCGGACTGAAGTCTCACTCGAAGCAGTATGGGGGGATGTTGGAACCATGTTTTCACAC
The DNA here is from genome assembly GCA_000404065.3 of Pinus taeda. Lineage (NCBI taxonomy): Eukaryota > Viridiplantae > Streptophyta > Pinopsida > Pinales > Pinaceae > Pinus > Pinus taeda. The sequence continues at coordinate 363,388 of APFE030023258.1, read as the reverse complement.
CCTTGAGATGGATGTGATGTCGGTTTATTCCAACTAGAATTGCCTTTGCACAGGTCACTTCGTGCCCTGTTCTAACCTTTAACACCTTCGCGATCCATTACAATTGACCTTCGTACAACCCTAATTAGGGGTTGAGATGCTTTCGCGCTGCTAGGGCAGCGAACTGTGATGTTTCCCAAACTATGCCAAGTATCTTACTTATCTTATTAACATGTCTTAATTGTCTTTGCGTAAACAGATATTCTAACTTGCATTCACTTAACCAATACAGTTATACACATTCGCGCATCATATAAGCATTAGAAATGAAATTCATACCTAATATAATATATGCATAAAACAGGAAATAAAGACGCAGAATTGATAGAAACTTCTCTTTATTAATACTTCCAGATGATTACAGACTTGACTCACCCTGCATCACTCAGTTGTAAGGGTTCGTGCACTCAGCTGCAAACTACTAGGCCTCTATGCACTTAGCTATAGAGCCTTTTCCTACCCTACGAACCAAAACTAGACTTTACACTTTAGAGCTATCTCGCATACATCATCATTATTTTATCTTCGATTAGATTCCTTTGACTACTTAGAGCTTTGCTATATTTATATAGTTCCATGGTCCATGGACCATGGGTAGATCTTCTACAGCCAACATTACATTATCAAAATAAGGCCAAACAACCTTATGACTCTTTAACAACTACGCGCTCCGCGCCCACAAAATGCGAAGTATTTACATTGTAATTATAAAGCTGGACCAAAATATAGGCTCTTAGCCCCAAAACTACCCTTGGGGGATCCCGTGCCCAATAGGCCCCCAACACAAACATCGTGACTCACCCTCGAGTCACTCTCCAGGTGCGGAGATCTTAGCGTGAAGACCTCCCAACTCTAATTGGATCACTGCAAGTTCGGCGACGCACTGAGCAGCTGCCTGTTGGAATTCCTCTACGTGTTGTTCGAAGATCGCTACTGTTGAACTGCTACCCTGAATCCTTTCCTGAGTTGCTTGTAGTTGCGCAAGCTTTGCTTCAATGGAGGTTGTAATTGTATAAGCCTCATCAATCCATGGTTGTAGGTGCACTTTCAAAATTGACTCTTTTACTAGCGACATCCACCCACTCGTTGAACGCCTTTGCCTGCTGCATCCTTGCAAGCCTCTGTGTAAGGGTAATCGTCTGCACAGTCCCTTTTACCTTGTCATATTTCTGTTGCAGCTCGCGCGCCTCAGCCTCTAGGCAATCTATGTTTGGGTCCTCCTGCAGGGTGGTTAGGACCTCGAATGATTGTTCGAACAACTTCATGCATTCTATCACTGCACTGTCAATCACTGCCATTGTTGTTGTGACTGTGGTGGTACGCTATTCTTTGACCTTCAGCAGAGTTGAAGGTTCAGCCTTCAACTACAGTTATGCTATCTACAGGTTCAGATCAAGTTGAACCCTAGCCATTTTGCTCTTGCCTCGCGCACCCCTGTGGCTAACTTTTGGATGTGCACCTCCACTGGTTCTTTTGCTTGGATGGCCAACTCTAGGACCATTTGGCAGGGTTCCTCCATAACTTGCACTAACTATTTGTTCTGCTCCACTACCTCGTTATGATCAAGGCTCAACTGCTCAATGTTGATTCGTTGCTCACACATTACCTATAGAGCGCGAATCTCCCTGGCCCAAAGTTCTGCGGTGACTCCATCCTGCAAAATATAGAGTGTCTCTTGAGGGAATGCAACCATGTTTAACCTGACCCCTTTCAAATTGCTGACCATAGACATGTTGGACTCATTCTCTGCGATGAGTGCTCCATCTGGTAGCACTATTGTGTTGGTCATCTTGGCGAGCAAGATTTCCTCGGCAGCTGATGTGCTGACTGCGAGGTTGGTGGACATTGTGCTAGCCTGTGGAGTGCACACCTGCAACTCCTATGTTTGTGTCCAGAGAGCCCCCAATACCAACTGGTGTTGTTCCTCAAACTACTGGAGGGCCTCTGCGGTGACATCCCTCACCATTTCGCCAATATCATGCAAGTCTCAGTCAGTAAGGGTCATAGGGTCAAAAGATGTCTTCGAGGCCTTTGTTTTCTTTCACGGCCCTACCTACTCTCATGGTCATGGATGCTTGAGCTAGGTGGATGTTGTCTATGGGTCTGCACCACCTTGTTTTGTGTTTGTCTCCAGTTTGAGCGAAGGTGACTTTTGTCCTTCACGCTCTTCTTCTGCTATTTTCTGCTGCTGTTCTACTAACTTCGCAATGTCGTGTGCTGCCTGGGCCTTAGCCACTGCTTCTTCTTTCATGTGTTTTTCCGCCAGCTGTTCAATCTGCAGTTTTGTCTCTTCCTTCTTCCACTGCATGATGAACTTCTTTGCTTCCATGGAGTCAGCCGGAGTGTGCCACTCTAGCAGCCAAGACTCAAGGACCATGAAAATTACATCATTAATCGCCAAGTATGGTAACTCATGCCACGTCTTCATAGGGTCCTTCCATGCCCTAATGAAGACATGATGGAAACTGGATTTGAACTCTGCAAAGCTCTACAAACTGTTGTAGGGTGTGGGCTATAACCATGACTTCCGATTGATCCTCATCTGGATGTTCATCTCCATAAGCACCCAAAATACCTTGCTCTCCCTTATCCTCTGCGCATCCTTGGTTGCCCATAGCGAAGCATACTTAGCTGCCTTTGGAAGGTCCTGCGCAATCAACAAGAATTGGCTATCTTCAGGAAAATCCCATGCCACGAGTACTATCGACAATAAGAGGCATGCATAATGAAATTTTTTTCCCTACTCCTGTGCCTTGCGGTAGTTTGCAAGGAACTCACTGCATAGATAGTTTTCCCAGTTGAACTGGGCCCCTTCTGTGCATTATGCTACTAGTGCAACCACTTGCACGGACACCTCATCTGTGCAACACTTTCACATCACTTTTCCTGCCAATATCTGTGTCGCAACCTTCAGTGCAGGGTTTTTGATGCTGGAGATGGCATACCCTCGCTTCTTCTTCTCCAACTTAAACTTATTTTTCATTGCCTCCGTAAGGGCCACATCTCTACCTTTTCCTTTTGAAATATTTGCTGGGTCCTCCCTTGTGCAAGGTAGCCATGTAATCTGGTGAATTAGATGGTCTGTGATGGGGATGGGCTCCTCCAGCCACAAGCACCCATCATGCACCAAGCAAAGAAGCTACCTAATGACGAAAACGGTCACTGGGGCGCGGTGGTAATGTGGCACCCAGAGTAGGTTTAGCAACCTTGCTTTCACAACACCTTTGAGCCATTTGCGTAGCTCCAACTCTATCATTCCAGCCGACACGTTTGTCTTTTGGTGCATTAGCTTCGCAATCACTAAATGCAGGAACTTCTCGTGGTCCACGAGGTCCCAATCTTCAAATTTCAGTAAGGGAACCCATCCCAAGTGCACGCTCTAAAAAATAATATCATCTGGGAGTAGTAAGGTTTGTAGAGAGCTCTTGCTCTCATCTGTATCCTTTGGAACCTTGGATTTACCCTTTCATGGAGGAACATATTCCGGCAGCCTGGTGATAAGGTCCACTTCATGGGTTTCGACTTCCATCTCTACATCCTCCTCCACCAGGATTTATTCAAACTCTTCCTCCTCATCAGCCTCTAGATTAATGGCCTTCCCCTTTTCCTTCAGTGTGAGCTTGGTCCTCAGTGGATTTCTAGGTGACACGCGCACCGATATCATGGAATTCTTTTCCTTCTTAGGTCTCGGTGTGCGTGGTGATTTAGGGACCTCAGCGATTATTCCGATGCTCTTTAGGGCTTCCACTTCCACAATTTCCTGCGTGGCTTCTTTGGCTATCACTACTCCTATGTCCATGGCTTCTTCGAGTGTTGACATAGTGTTATTCCATAGTTCTCTCAATGTCTTTGGTAATTGCTCAAAGAACGAATTCACTTTCAGAATATTGAATAAATCTCAGTTCATGAATACCTGAGTGCGCAACAACTCAGTTCTCAAATTTCCAAGTGTTTTTTGTTGGACAACCACTTGTAATTTATAGCTACTTTCGAGTTTGAATTCGACAGTTTCCCCCACATTCGGTCCATTAATGCTAGATTGGCGGCATATTTTCAAGAATCTAGCCCATAAAGTTTGCCTTAAATTCCTGCTGCCCGCTCCATTTGGCCTCAAACCAAGCATCACATCATGAATGGTGATTGTAATGGTCACTTTTTGGCAGACCTGCGTGCCAACACAGCTATCTCCGCATTGTTGTGGACTGTGTGACACTTCGCTATTGCGCGTACTCCTAACATCGCGTAGTTCCCGGGCAGAGTAGTTTATAGTCCTACGCCTCCTTTCAACTACCTGAACCACTAAGACTATGCTTAGGTCAGCTAGTCAGGTCATCGAGCCTCCTGTGTATGGCTTTAGATGACTACTATTCACTTTTCCTTGGAAGGGATCGCCATTCAATTTTACCAACTGTATTGCACTACCATCTGTAATCTCCTTAATGATATACGACCCTAACCAGTACATTCTGAATTTACTTGGGAATTTATCAAACTTACTATCATACAACAAAACCATATAGCTTACCTTGAATGTGTGTAGCTTGATGTGTCGGTTGTGCCATGCCATGTCGCATTGCCTTTGGATCTGCTGGTGGAATCCAGCCAAAATTCGTTCTTCTTCGAGCTCTTCTAGCTGTGCGAGCCTCTCCTCTAGGGCTTTATGATTCTTCATACCTGTGAGCATTGCTATGCGTAGACTAGGCACGATGTATTCCATAAGCATTACAACTTCCATTCCATAGACAAGCCTAAAAGGTGTCTGTCCCGTCAGTTTCTTACGTGTCATCTGATAAGCCCATAACACTACAGGTATGTGTACGTCCCAATCACTTCGCTGCGCATTGCATACCTTGGTCAATGCGGTTTCCAGTACTTTGTTGAATGCTTCTACTATCCCATTAGCCTGTGGGTGATATAGTGTTCTCTTCTGGTGATACACCTAAAACTCTTCCGTCAGCGTGCTGATGGTCTCGTTCAGGAAGTGTGTGGAATGATCGCTCATCAAGATCTTTGGACATCCAAATTGCATCAGTACATGTTCAAATAAAAAATTCACGACAGTCACGCCCGTGCAATCCTTCACCGGTTGCGCTTCTTCCCAAAGAGTTAGAAATTCCGTCGCAGTGATAATGTACCTCACACAATTTCCTTGAGGTTTAATAGGTCCTACAAAATATATTGCCCACTTTTCGAAAGGTTGCAGCGTCATTTGTGGATTCAAAGGCATTTCATCCCTCCACGATGGCCTTCTCGTTTGTTGACATATGTCGCATGCCTTGCAATATGCTTTTGAATCCTGATGAAGGGTTGGCCACCACAACCCTGCGCATAGAATCTTCTTTGTGGTTTCTCTTCCTTCATAATGTCCTCCCAACATTAAGAGCCATCTACAAGTTCGCCCCCCAACACATGCTTATTGACCAGGTATTTTAGCGTGGAGTACACGTGCCTCTGTCAGTCACACCTTAGGCTTCCCAAATTGTACTTGCATCATTCTCCTACATTCATGCCAATCATCAAAGCTTCCTTTGTGCGTACCCCACCATCTCGCGAGAGTAGCGTTAGTACCCAGTCCAAGGCCTAGAAGCGTTGCTTTTCTGTCACCTCCCTTTTGAATGCATCCAAGAATGTATCTACCTCATTTAGACCATCATAAGTAGGTAGATCTCTGACTTCTGTCGACATGTAAAGCAACGACCGGGTCATCATGTTACAATTCAACGAAGTTACTTCGTGTAACCAATTCTGCCATCGTTCTACTTCTTCATCGGAATCCGAAGTGCAGGAACTTTTGCGCTCCCATGTAATCTGTCCATCCACGGTGGGATTCACCCAGTCTTGGTCTCACGATGTTATCTTGTAGATACAGTCTAGATCATCATCACTTTCATAGTCGTGGACCAACTTTGTATAGTGTAATCCTTCAACAGGGTCCAAGGGTATAATTACGCGTAGTGACTTCTTTTCAAAGATCATTTTTTGCTTCTTTAGATTAATTACCCCGTTCATATCAGTGGCCCAATCAATTCCCAAGAGTGCGGGGTAGGGATCGCTATCATCAACCATCTCTATTACTTCAAAATCTGTCAGCGTGCTCGCTCCCTCAATATCCATAGTTATTCTGTGCAATCGCCCCATAGGTATTATTTTCTGTTGATTCACCATTCTCAGCTGAATCAAAGACCATTGCAGTGCAGGTCTCCCCATTCACTCCCATGTCTGTTTTGGTAAAACATTTGCATCTAATCCCAAATCTAGAATGACTTGGTCCATCTCGTATTCTCCGATCAACGCGGTTAGTCTCATTTCTCATCCCGTTCTTATCTTATGTTTTCCAATCTTGCAGATTACGTGCGGTTCACTGGGCGTGGTCCCAACACATCTGTTGATGAGTTCCTGTAACCCCTTTACAGCCTTACTTTCACACAGTAGCTTCATACATGTTTCCAATAAAGTTATGAGCATGGAGGGGGATACATTTCTGACTCAAGCTGATCTTTGCTCCCTAACGTGGAGGCCTCAGTGAAGCTCTTCTTAGCTTCCATGAAGGCTTCTTGAGCGTGCTCCAAATCAAACTCAGCTTCTTTCACTGTGGCTTTGCGAAGCCAAGTACTGTCTTCTGGCAATTTCTTCTTGTCATTTCCCATCACGATTCCACTTCAAGCACAATGTTTATGTTAAAATCTTCCTCGCGTGGCTCAGACCTCATCATCTATAGTATCTAATTCGTGGGAGGTGGTAGCACTCCTTTGTTGCGTATCCTAGTTATCAGTGTAGGACAATATTCTGTCTCATGATCAAACAACATGCAATATTTTCATGACAGGCACGTTGGATTCGTGCACTCACGGGCATAGTGTCCTGGGCCTCCGCGATTGTAGAAAATCAACTGTCCGTGACCTCTACCAGGTCTTCCTCCACCTTGGCCTCTTTTGCGCCCCTGAAGTCCTGTCTGCGTCATTCCTGCATTCTGGTAAAGGGGACGCGTTTCGACCTGAACTCTGTAGGTAGGTGTTCTATCCATCATCAACTCATAGCTTCTACAAGTAAGCTTGTTGTTATATACATTTTTGGGCACTTCAACCCCAATCATAAATGTCCATAAACTGAGGGCTCCTAAGTCCCTAAAAGTGTTGCTTCAGTGCCTAAAGGAACAAGGTCAATTGATTACATCATCTCCCAAAAGTTCTCCACTGAAAACTGCTCATAAATGGTCAAAGCTGGACCATACTGAAAGCTCAATGCAGGGGGTGCGATGCATTTCACCTTCCCAGTGTACAAGGTGCGATGCATACTGATTTTCTCCTCTGTAGGGTGCGATGGTCGGGAATGGACAAATGGTAGGGACAAAAATGTGAGGTGGAA
>APFE030023258.1:305003-347845 GCA_000404065.3 Pinus taeda | reverse complement strand
TACTTGTTTATATATGCATGTATATGGTTAATACACATCTGATCCTATATTATTTATGAATTTAGATCCTTGTTTCTTGCATAGTAGTATGTTGCTTTGAAGCTGGGCAGACAAAGAAGAAGCGGCGAAACTCTATCAAGAAGGAGAGGAAATCAAACGCAAGACTCAAGTTGGCCCTCTTGGTTCTCCTCTCGTCTACTTTCATAAAAGGAAACAATAGTAGAATTTGATTGTTTGTTTCTAAGATAGCCACCCATCTTAGTGGGAATAGAAGCATTCGAGTGGACACTATTCCCAGATAACACTCTTCATGTCCCACCGACCTACAAAAGTTGCAGAACAACTGTTGCGAATTCTGCGTATACTTCTGTAACAAGTGACAATTGTCTGTGGCATGTTTTCTGGCTATTTGGCAGATCACGCACCATAAAGCAGGTGCTGCGCTAGGTCCTACTTGAGCTTCCGGCCTTAAAGGCATCGGTCCTCCTCCTGCAAGGTAATTCATAAAACCTCGATAGTGGTATTTTTCATGACCCTTACTCTTGCATTTTACGCACCACACTTCTTCGCGCACTTCTGGTCAAACCGTCCTATCCTGTTTTGAACTCTGCATCTCAAGGCACAAATTCTTCAACTGTGCATGCATCTGCTGAACTCCTAGGTTAGGATCCTACCTCTGGGTCTCATGTAGCCTCATAGCGATCTCTAAGGCCCCTGCTTGAGTTTTTATCTTCTGCTGTGATAGCGCAGTCCTTAAATGTGGTAGTAGCGAAGCTACAAACCACTTGCAATGCTTTCCATTTGTTAGATTCATATTTCCTTCGTGAATCGTACATTTAAGCCTCTGATCTAGTTCCCAAGGAGTCTCACCTAGTAGCATCATGATCTCTTTGAATCCCACATTCGACTGCGCTTCAGACTTAGGCTTGCTAAATTCTCTATTTAGCACCATTTGGATATCCACGACTCTCACATTTGGGTTATCGTTGTAGTACTTAATATACTAGGTCAGTACACGATCCTGCAGGGTGCTAACCAACATCGCTTTCTTTATATGGTCATCTGTAACACTTTGCGCTTCCCATACAACCCTTACAATGAACCATAAATGGTCCGAATCTTCATTTCCCAAATCTTTGAAAAAAGGCAACTTCACTGTGTTTGCCATACTGAATTGCGGTGGTGGTGGAGTTGGTACGGGTGAAGATGGAGGTGATGGCGGTGAAGCTGGTGATGGTGTGGGTGGAGGTGGTATTCACGGAATTCTTTGTCTTATAAGGTGAATAAAACTTCATGGAGAGACCTTCATGAGCTCTTCCTCATCCCTTCGCAGAGGTAAAATCAAGGGGCTATTCTCTGGACCCTTATTTCCTTTGTTCCTGTAAACCTTTTCGCTTCACGTAGCCCCGAACATCAAGGTAATTGCATAACCCAATTTTCACACAAAAACATTTTAATCCAAGTATTCAAAGAATTTACGTACTTACCTCATGATCCTTTGATAAAGCGTCACTCTACCTCGCTATAGCTGACTGAGGTGTCGATCGTGAACTTAGTAACAAATCCTCCTATAATATGATCGAGCCTATGATCGACGACATCCATGATCTTAGACCCTGATGCTTCCAATCTCCGCACTAGCTCTAGGGTCCACCCAATAGGACCGTCAAGCTTCCACCTTCCTTGGCTATCTTCTAGCTTCGCGATCCACTCGTATGGTCCAGTAGGGAAGGATGTGAAAAATATTTCATGGATCTCTGTATAAAGGTAGCTATCTAGTTACTCTTCTTTTGACAGTCGTTGGTTTCTGTTCTCCTCCGTCATGAACTTGTGAATTCTTTTTTCTAACCAGCCTTCAATTTCTTTCTTAGTTGGATTCCAGTGATACGACATCACACATCTCTATGCAGATTCTAGTCCCAACAATGGAAGCATTTGTTGGCTTATGGGGGCCTGACCCAGGTTGAAAGTTAAGTAGCCAAACAAATCCCTACACTACTGGCCCTTTCGGCATCAGCCCGCAGAGCGCAAACATAAGTCTCACCCGAGGTAGTATGGGGGGATGATGGAACCAAGTTTCCACACCCTTGAGATGGATGTGATGTCAGTTTATTCCAACTAGACCTGCCTTCATGCAGGTTGCTTTGCACCCTGTTCTAACCTTTAGCACCTTCACGATCTGTTACAATCGACCTTTGTGCAGCCCTAATCAGGGGTTGAGATGCTTTCATGCTGCTAGGGCAGCGAAATGTGATGTTTCCCAAACTATGCCAAGTATATTACTTATCTTATTAATAGCTCTTAATTATCTTCGCGTAAACAGATATTCTAACTTTCATTCACTTAACTAATACAATTATACACATTCGCACATCATATAAGCATTAGAAGTGAAATTCATACCCAATGTAACATATGCATAAAACAGGAAATAAAGATGTAGAATTGATAGAAACTTCTCTTTATTAATAATTCTAGATGATTACAGACTCGACTCGCCATGTGCACTCAGCTGCGGACTAGTAGGCCTTTGCGCACTCAGCTGCAGAGCCTCTTCCTACGCTACGACCCAAAACTAGACTTTACACTTCAGAGCTATCTCACATACATCTTCATTATTTTATCTTCGATTAGATTCCTTTGACTACTTAAAGCTTCGATCTATTTATATAGTTCCATGGTTCGTAGACCATGGGTAGAGCTTCTACAACTGAAATTACATTATTAAAATAAGGGTGGAAAACCCTATGACTCTTTAACAACTACGCGCTCTGCGCTCACAAAATGCGAAGTATTTACATTGTAATTACAAATTTGGACCAAAATCTGGGCTCTTAGCCCCAAAACTGCCCTTAGGGGATCCCACGACCAACAAAGATGATACTTCATAAAGTATTTATTTCTTCAACACTACTCTGGCAGATGTTGTAGCTTTCTCTTCTCCCTGCTTGGCCTCTTGTAACTCCTTAGCCATGCACTCATTCTCAGCTATCAAGAATCTCACACTTGAGCTGGTGGCTTCGACATATGCCTTTGTAGCATCGTCCAATGCAGCTGGACATTTGCACACATCGGACAAGATCACTCGTTCTTGAAAATGCGCAGGAGATACATGGACATCCGGAGTGGGTACTCTGCACCACTGCACAACTCTATGTTGTGACTCGTCGAAGGATATGTTGTGCACATCCAATTTCGGATTGTCCTCAAGGATTTTAGTGTTTCCTTGATCACTTTGGAGTTGCACTGCACCCAGATCTGGTGAAGCTGGTGGAGCGACCCCTTGGTCCTCGGGCATGAGGTCTGTATCCTGATCCTCCTCTGGCTGAACCACATTCATATCCATATGTTCCAACATTTGTTCAATCTCCTGAGAAAAGTCCTGCTCCTGTGATTGCTCACCTTGTTTGCTATCTGCCACTTGTGATGAATCAATAATTTATATTGGCACAGTTTCATCAATATGTGCATGTTGCACTTCCTGCTATTCTATTCCCGCTATGCTTCCTTCTCTCTTATGCACAACTCTTGTTCTTCCCTTAGTTGTTGCTTCAACTCCTACAACTCCTTTTTTGCCTCCTCCAACTTCTGCTTCTCCCTTTCTCTTTGTGCAATCCTTATGCTACGTTGTCGCTTCTTTGCCTCAATCTCCAAAGTTGCTCTCAATACAAGTGGATCAAACTTGAACTTGTAGCTCTGCTCCACCTTTGTGTTGTCAGAAACCTTCCTCTTGCCTTTGTTAAGTGCATGTCTGTTATCCCAGGTTGCTGCTAATGTTGTTGTTCTCTGAGATGCTGCTACCTTGTGTGCTTCTAACCACTCTGACTGGTTCATTGAGTCTTGAGGAGTTATAGCAGTATCTCCATGGGACTTCCTCAAGGAAATGACATGCCCTGTGGATTCAAGGATGATACACTCTCGCACAATGGTCTTCTACTAAACGATGCATGTCATATGGATTGAAACTTCTGGTACTGAAGGTGAATCTCTTGAATTCCTCCATCTCATCCTCAACATGATTGAGATTCTGGATCTCATACAACCTGATCCGCAAAGAAAGAGCGGGCCAATGTTCCTTCTTCTTCCAATGCAATCTCGTTGACAACCCCGTCGAGATGTGGTATGCAATTTCTTGCATGACCAGCTTGTCCACGGAAAACTTTGATAAAACATGCAGAGCCTTTTCCTTGCTATACATCTGGATGAAGGTTCCAAGGGGTGAGGCATACCAATATTCTATGTTAACCAATGCCTCCATCACTGGCTATGAAATGAAAGGCAGATCCTGCTCAAAGATAATCCTATACACCGTGGTGACAAAGTGGTTTGATAGCTGTAGTATAACTCCACGGAAGTTGCACTCAAAAAACAAACTGCAATAAGTGTGCATAGAGGTTTCTGAAGGTGTCCATGCCCAACCCAAGCCAAGGAACTACTGACAGACACAGATTGCATTAAGAATGTAGGCAAACATGAAAATATTTGCTTGCTGACCCTTGGGTGGATTCGAGGCATCTATCACTTTTCCCTTACTTGGAGAGCCAACATGTCAGACCAATTGAAAGGTCTTCCTTCGTTTTCCAACTGATCCAACACAATCACCCAACTTTACGGGAAGGTTTCTGTACTCTCTTGGCCATATAAGTGGCATGCAAAGATGAATAAGAACTAATAAGCCTTTCACAACATCTTTGTCTTATATACCTGGTTGGGTTTTGTCCTGAACTTAGATGGTTCTCTCACCCAACTCTTCAACATGTCTCTTTAGTTTGCACTACTTCTCAGCTTGGTGAAGGGTGCATCCATTGTGATCACCGATTGCGGCAAGCGATACATTTCCTGAAAGTTCTCTGCCCTGAAGGTAGCAATTTCTGTTCCACTGACACTCCTCTACACCATTGTCTCTAGATCAATATGCGAGACAATCCAATGGATCATCTCCATGCATGGAAATGTGGGATACTTGCATGCAACCCAGTACAGGCCAAACTTGTGTATGTTGACGCAGACTCTGTAGTCCTCCAAATTCTCCTCAAAGGTGCTTAAAAAGATGTCATTGATGTCCTGCCATTTGATATTGATCTCCTTGTCTATGAACAACTTAGTGTATTCATAGATGGGCAAGCTCATAGACACTTTTTCGACCACATCTCCAGTTGCGCTCTTAATGGTGTCCTTTAACCTTGCTCTCTTGGAAGCCATTGTACCTGTACTGCTGAGAGAATGATGAAAACCTACGATACCTGGACACAGAGCAACACTCATGGCAAGAAAAATGTCAGTTGAAAAGGAAAAGCAACTTGAGGACTAACATGCAACACACCTGGGTGATTGACTAGGAAGTTTGCGCAATTTTCACTAGGAGGTTGGGAGATTGACTGCCAAAACTATGCAAAACACAGTCTAGAATTCCAATGAGCTAGATGACTACTTAAACTACACAAAGAATAGTCCAGCTTGTCCTGCTAAGGACTATAACTGCGTAATGTGTAGTTTTAGTCAGCATGACTGCAACCTGGGAAAATTGCATTGTGAAATTCTAGGGGCTAACTGAGGCACTACCTCTTAGAATTATGCAGAGCACACTTTAGGAGGCTAGTGTGAGGAAGATTCTGTGTAATTTTTGGGAGCAAGGAAAGTCCTTCCATCCCAGAAATGCGGAGTGCTAGCTGGGTAAGGCAAGGTCTGGGCCAAGGCAGCTCAGACCCACCAACGGGCGACTAAAAATAGTAAGGACTGAATGTATGTGTGAAGATGGTTGCAGACATGAGTGAATGAACATGCATGCAATCAGTAAGTGCAGGATTCGGTAAAATGGAAAGACAACGAAGTGTGTGAAGCGAGTCGCAACAATGATGACTGTGAGTGTAGAAACAATGTCATGCATGCGACAACAAGGATATGCAATGTAAAACTTGAAACAATGCTTCTACAAGCTAACATGCATTAAAATGACAACAAGTGTTCAATGAAACTAAGAAAAAACACTCACACAAACCGAAATACAAAAAGCGAGAGAAAAGAAAAAAAATACATGAAAAACGGACTTGCCTGGAAAAGTGGTGCTAAGTGTGCTGAATGTTCCTAGATGCATTGGGGATGCTAGCACTCCAAGGTCAAAGTGAATAATGAGATCTGAAGCATCAAATAAATAGTTTGACAAGATCGAGGCTTATGACATGCATGCCACAACTCTAGGAAAAAGCGACACTTGATAGGAGGTTTATAAAACAACTTTTGCATGTAACCTTGAGCTGCTAAAGAAAAATCCCTAAAATCTATGGATGCTTTTTGCTTTTTTATTTTTGCCTTTTTGGGAAAAAGCTGCCCATGCATGCAAGGAAAGATTACACAGTCTTGGAGGGAACCGATCAACTTGTTAGCACATGCAATAGACAACAAGCCTCAGGATGACTTCTGCGCAATTTCTAGGCTGAGTGGCTCTGGGTGCCCCTTAATCTCTGCATATGTTGGGCAATTGATCCCTCCATAGCATGTTTTTGGGGCTTAAATCCTGAGCTTTGGTCAATGTAATATAAAGACCCCGCAAAATGCGGGCGCGGAGCGCGAGAGTCTAGGGTTGTTCGCCCTAAAATAATGTAATTTAATATAGAATGCGTTAGCCTACCCATGGTCCGCAGACCATGGGATTGTATAAATAGAGCGAGCTCTAAGTGTAAAGGGAGTCTTGGTCTTAAGTCATATATTCTTTTGGATGAGGAGTTCACTCTAAGTTCAAGTCTTGGGTTATAGTAGTAGGGAGAGGCTTTGCAGCTGTGTGCGCAGAGGCCTGGTAGAGTTTGCAGCTGTGTGCGTGAACCCCTGCAGTTGAGTGCACAGGGCGGAGTTGGGATTGTACTTGGACAAAGAATTAATAAAAGATAAGTTGATTCTAAAATACTGTGTGTTTATGCTCCTGTTATGTTTATGCATCTCTTTACAGTTTTATGATTGCGCACACTTGCTATGAATGTTGAATGATTAATGAGAATATTGGGTATATGCAATTAAGTTAAGATCTATAATAATAACATAGTAAGGATAAAGGATCTAGACAACACCTCTTCGCGCTCTTTATAGAGCTATGCGAAAGTAGCCGCACAAGCTACGAAGGACAGATGACTGTGCGGAGCAACGCAAGCGTGCAGGATCGGTTCACGAACTTCCTAGACTTCATAAAGACATCCCTAGGGTGTGGAAACTTGGTTCCAGCACCTTCCCATACTACCTTGGGTGAGAACTTAGTTTGTGCACCGCGGATTGTTGCCAAAAGGGCTGGTAGTTTCGGGATTTGTTTGGCTAAATCACTTCTGAACATGGGTCAGGCCCCACATAGCTAACAAATGGTTCCATTGCCGGGACTGGGAACTGCCTAAGGGATGTCTGATGTTGTGCCATTGGAACCCTACGACAGAGGAAATTGAAGAGTGGTTGGACAAGAAGCTTCACGAGTTCGTGACACAGGAAAATAGAACTCCGTAGATATCCGAGAAGAGGTGGTTGGATCACTACATATATATGAAAATCCAAGAGATATTCTTCGCGTCCTTCCCTTATGAACTGTATGAGTGGATCACGAGGTTAGCCGACAGCCAGGGAAGGTATAAGC
Source organism: Pinus taeda (assembly GCA_000404065.3). Classification (NCBI taxonomy): domain Eukaryota; kingdom Viridiplantae; phylum Streptophyta; class Pinopsida; order Pinales; family Pinaceae; genus Pinus; species Pinus taeda. The sequence continues at coordinate 340,236 of APFE030023258.1, read as the reverse complement.
TCGATCAACCGATAGTGTGGACTCTAGAATTAATGTGTAGAGTAGAGACATCAAAAGATAAGATCGCGTAGGCTATGGACCATTGGCTCGACCAGATAATAGGGGGATTTATCACTGAGTTTATGATAGACATGACCATGAGCTACAGTGAAGCAGAGCGACGTTTTCTCAAAGGATCGCGAGTTAGGTACATTAAATCCCTGAATACCTGGATTAAGATGCTGTTATGGGAAAAATAGGTGATGCAAATACATTAATGTTTGGAACGATGCGGAGTGGAAGAATCTACAAAGGTAGCAGGGAAGTAGGAAACAATCCCTTGATTTCACCTTCATGAGAGAGTGAGGAAGAGCTTGCTTGGGTCTCTCCAAGAAGTGCGGTCAGTGTGATAAGGCAATACATTCCACAGTTACTACCTCCACTTATGCCACCACCCGCTTCACCTCCTTCACCTCCATCTCCACCCACTCCACCTCCACCACCCCTGCAATTCATCATGGCGAGTGCGATCAAGCTACCCATATTTAGAGGAGTAGGAAATGAGGATCCGGATCAGTTCTAGTTTGTGGTAAGAGCAGTGTGGGAAGCACAAGGGGTCATAGACGACAACATTAAGAAGGCTACATTGGTGAGCACGCTGCAGGATCGCGTGTTGACGTGGTATATAAAGCATTCCAATGATCACCCAAATGCAGGAATAACAGAGATCCAGAATGCGTTGGACAAATAATTTAGCCGACCAAAGTTTGAAACACAACCAATCATTGGGTTTAAAGAGATTGCGATGCTCCCGGGTGAGACCCCCTAGGATCTAGATCAATGACTGAAGAGTATGATATGTGAGGCTAATATGAGCTCACAGACGTGAAACACCACACATGGTTTGTGGCATCCTTGACACCACACTTGAGGACGATGCTGACACAACATAAGCTTTCAACCCAGGCCAAAGCATTGGAAATGGCGAGGAGGTTGCATGAGACCCCGATACAAGACCCTGGGTTGGGAGTTCAACAAATCCACACGCAACTACAGAACGTATGCTTGGAGATGCAGAGTTTGAAGCAAAATAGGGCACCACGGCCAAAGGCACGCAATGAAGTATGGTTTATAAAATGTAAAGGTGAGGGCCATGACAAGGATCACTATCCAGTATTCACGAACTACTTGTCAGGAGGGGGACCAATGTCATTGAGACCAGAAGCACACGTAGGGCTGAGTACGACCCCCGAATTATGGTGCACGATCTGTCAGATAGGAGGAAAACACATGACAAACAATTGTCATCTGTTATAGAAGTATATACAGACTCCGCAACAGCTGTTTTGTAATTTCTATAGGTTGGTGGGCCACGACGAGCGTACTTGTCGCAGCTACGAGTTGATGATGGAGCAAACCCTAGCCTACAGAATGCAAAAAAAAATGCAAGGCCTCGACCCCGCTGTGGGGATGGCACGCATTGGATTTCAGGGCCGAGGTCGAGGACGAGGAGGAATGGGGCCAGGAAGGGGCCGTGGATATTTAATCTGTTACAATTGTGGAGGACCAGGGCACTACACTTGCGATTGTACCAGCCTAACTAGAATATCTTGTTCGTACTGTGCTCTGTTTGATCATGAACCAATGGATTGTCCTATGTTAATCACATAGATGTGCGAGAAAGGAGTACTCCAACCTCCTCCGACTCAGAATATCCAAATGATGAGATCTGAACCTCGTGAAGAAGACCCCAACGTGAACATGATGCTCCAAAGTGGTGCGACCACATGGTAAGATAAGGGGAAGCAGCTTGAGGAAGATACATGGGTTCACAAGGCTCCTATAAAGGAACCTGAGTTTGGCTTAGAACACACAAAGGAGACCTTTATGAAAGCCAAGAAGAGCTTTGTGGAGGCCTCTACTTCAGGTAGTAAGGATCAACCAGAGCCAAGAATGGATCCTTCTATGATTACTACCTTTTCAGAGACATGCATGAAGCTATTGTGCGACAATAAGGTAGTTAAAGGACTACAGGAGTTGATCACCAGGTGTGCAGGGTTAGGGGAGCCATGTGTAGTCTGGAAATTGGGGAAGCATGCATTACACATTGGGAGGGAAATGAGATTGACGGTGTAGATTGGCAAATATGAAATGGATCAGGTAATCTTAGACCTGGGTTCAGACATGAATGTGTTACCAAAGCAAACATGGGAACGAATGGGCAAGCCCACATTACAATGGTCCCATATTCAATTATGAATGGTGGACCAAAAAAATATTTTGCCTATGGGGAGGTTGCAAGGGGTAATAGTTGATATGAAGGCGCGAGCACGTAGACAGACTTTGAAGTAATAGAGATTGTTGATGACAACAATCCTTATCCCGCGTTGCTAGGAATACACTGGGCCACTGATATGAATGGATTCATCAACCTGAAGAAGCAAAAGATGATATTCGAAAAAAAGTCCCTACGCATAGTAGTTACGCTAGACCCAACCGAAGGAGCTCGCTACACTGAACTAGTGCATGACAATGAGCTGGATTGTATCTACAAGATAACTGCATGAGATCAGGATTTAGTAAATCTAACTGCAGATGAAAGAATCTTGTGGAAGTGCGTAAGTTCTTGTACCTCGGATTTAGATGAAGAAGATGAATGCTAGCACAACCGGTTGAACAAAGTGACAACATCGAATTGCAATATGATGACTAGATCACTGCATTGTGCAACAACCCAGGCCCGAGATCTGCCAACATATGATGGATTGACAGTGGTGGATGAATTCTTGAGCAAGTTTGAGAGCACAGTACCAGAACAACAACAGTTCGATGTGTTGAAGTGGGCACGACGTACGACACCTATGCGATGGTGGGGAACACATCAAGGAAATTTTGAAAACTGGTGCAGTTGTAGGAGGATGATGTGCCTACGATTTGGGAAACTACAACTATGGATGGAAGATAAATATGATGGACGTGATGACCTATGCACACACCTCACGAAATGGACCAAGGCCTATGGATAAGAACCTTAGCTTGAATGAGTACACTTATTCTATCATACCCTGGATGTCTTACCCATGAATTGGTATACCGAGACGGACCTTCGACATGGTATGGGTGAATGGGATGTCTTGCGTGAGGGATTTTTGTTAACATTCACATTTGAAGGCCGATGGTCGAATATTGTTGACGACGCGCTGCAAGCCGTAAAAGCTGCCATCTTCAAAATACCACAGGAACCCTGGGAAGTGGTTCAACCAGCATGAGTAGCCCAGTTAAGCCAGGCCCTAGAATGTTATAATGTACAAGTAGGGGAGGATGATGATGACCCCCGAAATATTAATATTCCAAAAACTGAAGGGTGTCAAGAAGTTTGAGGACCATCAATTGAGGATCCCGACATCACTATGCCACTAAAAACAAAGCAGGGAAACATTGGTACAAACGCAGAGCTAAAGTATGCGATGCTCGGGGACTATTGGGATGAATAGTAGATAAGGTCGTCAATTTACTCCGCGAATATCAAGATCTGTTCCCGACCAAAATCACGGACTTAAAGGGGATCATGGGTGACTTAGGGATGATGAAGATCACTCTCAAACCGGACATGAAGCCAGTTATGCAATGACCTTACCGTTTGAATCCAAAGTACAAAGAAAAGGTCCGCAAAGAATTAGACAAGATTCTTGTAGCCGGAATTGTTGAACCAGTGGAAGAATCCGATTGAGTGAGTCCTATGGTAGTACAAGAGAAAAAATAGAAGGGTGAAATTAGAATCTACGTGGACCTCAGAAATATTAATGATTTCTGTGTTCATGATCCATTCTCGACACCGTTTACAAATGAAGTATTGGAGAATGTTGGTAGTCAGGAAGCTTAGTCATTCACGGATGGCTTCTCAAGGTACCATCAAATTAGGATCATGTTGGAAGATAGGAGAAAGACAACCTTCACAACTGTATGGGGCTGTTTTCAATACACCGTTATGCCCTTTGGACTGAAGAACGTGCCAACGATATTTTTGTGCGTAGTTGTGGCCGTGTTCAAGGAATACATCCACAAGTTTTTGGAGGTCTATCTAGATGATTGGACTATATTTGGGTTAGTTAAACAACATATAGCGAGCTTACGTTTGATGCTGGATACTTGCTGACAACACCAGATTGCGCTCAATCTTAAAAAGTGCACCTTCCTCATCCCCTTTGGGAACCTGCTCGGCCATGTGGTCTGCAAACAAGGCCTGATGGTGGACCCTGCGAAGATTGCCATTATTCTCAATTTGGAAGCACCGCGAAGTGTCAAACAGCTACGCGCCACTTTGGGGCACATTGGTTACTATAGAAAGTTTATCAAGAGCTATGCACAAATAACAACTCCAATGGAAAAACTATTGAAAAGGGGTGCTACATATTGTTGGAATGATGATTGTAAGGAAAGTTTGGATATTCTCAAGGAGAAAATGGCATTTACCCCCATCTTGGTCTTCCGAAAATGGGATGTAGAATTCATGTGCATGTTGATGCGTCGTGTATCATGCTAGGAGCTATACTCACTCAGGAAGGCATGGAAGGTGTGGATCACCCGATCACGTTCGCGAGTCGGTGGTTGTCCAAAGCCAAAAAGACTATTCTACTACTGAGAGTGAAGGATTGGCAATGGTATACGCACTTCAAAAATACTGACACTATTTGCTTAGCAGGCACTTCAAGATGTATACCGATCATTCTGTGTTGAAACACCTGGTGAAAAAGCTTGTGTTGTGGGGGGCACATATATAATGGCTGTTACTGTTTCAAGAATATGACTTCGAGGTCATCATAAAGCTAGGATGCCTAAATGTAGGACCAGATCACTTATCACGAATTGAGACAGGAAAGGAGCCAACAAGTTTGGAAGAAGGACTACTTGATGCACAACTCTTTGCAGTGCGTGTTGCGGATGGCCACTTTGAATATATAATCCATTTTTTAGCCACAGGGATTGTGCCAAAGGAATATTCATTCCAACATAAGAAGGAATTGGTGGTACGCATGACAGACTTTTCTGTCATCGCGGGGCACCTTTACAAAATGGGAAATGATGAGATATTGCGAAGATATGTACTTGAATTTGAATGAGGACAGATCCTTGCAGAAGCACATGGGGGGGCTGCAGGAGGACACTATGCAGGATGTGCGATGACATAGAAGATTCTTCGCATTGGGCTATGGTGGCCAACCTACATCAAGATTCGAAAGCATACTGTTGGGTCTGCAACATATGTCAAGGGATTGGGAAACCATCACGGAGGGATGTGATGGCACTCAATCCACAGATGACGTTGCAACCATTCGAAAAATGGGCAATTGATTTTGTGGGACAAATCAAACCTCAGGGAAAGACGGGTGCACACTACATCATCACCGCGACAGAGTACCTGACTTGATGGGTGGAAGCACAACTAGTTAAGGACTGCACGACTTCCACAACTGCAAAATTTTTGTTCGACCACGTGTTAACACAGTTTGGATGCTCGAAAATTTTAATGAGTGACCGCGGAACGCACTTCCTAAATGAAATTATTAGCGCACTCACCGAGGAGTTCCAGGTGTATCATTAGCAAAGTACACCATACCATCCACAAGATAATGGGACTGTAGAAGCATTCAACAAGATTCTAGAGACTGCACTGACTAAGGGGTGTAACGCACAGTGAAATGATTGGGACCTGTGCATACCTACCATATTATGGGCATACAGAACCATGTGTAAGAAATTAACGGGTCAGACACCTTTCAAGTTAGTCTATGGAACGGAAGCAGTCATGCTAATGGAATACATGGTACCCAGTTTGTGGATAGCAACAATTACAGGCCTGTTGGACTGTGAATCCTTGGAAGAGAGACTTGCGCAATTGGAAGAACTCGAGGAAGAACGGTTTCTAGCTGGATTCCATTAGCAGGTCTAGAAACAACGCGAGAAAGCCTGGCACAATTTCCATATCAAGTTGTGCACTTTCAAGGTAAACGATTTAGTGTTGCTGTATGACAGCAAATTCAAAAAATTTTCAGGAAAATTCAGAATGCATTGGTTGGGACCGTATGTGGTAAAGGAGGTCACAGATGGAGGTGCGGTCCAAATAGTCAAACTTAATGGAGAGCTTTCCTAGGAACAGTAAATGGTAGTCGCTTGAAGCTCGATATGGGTGGGCCAGCTGTCTGACTAACCGACCAAAGCACAATCTTCGTGACCCCACAAGCCGGATAGAGGTGCGGGACTATAAACACAGGTACTAGAAGCTGACATCAAAGTAGAGAATCAAGTCAGACGCAGATGATTCAGAAGTAGAAATGGACTAGATCCAGACCACAACAACATGGTGAGTTATGGATCTTTGTGCCACACTGACACAGTTGGATGGAATTCACGCTAGGATCGCCGCACCAGTAGAGTGACTCGGGATGAGTCACGATGATTGTGTTGGGGGCCTATTGGGTAGCGGACCCCCCCATAGAATGTTTTTGGGGCTTAAAGCCCGATCTTTGGTCAATGTAATGTAAAGACCCCGCAAAATGCGGGCGCGAAGCATGAGAGTCGAAGGTTGCCCACCCTAAAATAATGTAATTTAATATAGAATGTGTTGGCCTATCCATGGTCTGTAGACCATGGGATTGTATAAATAGAGTGAGGCTCTAAGTGTAATGGGAGTCTTGGTCTTAAGTCATATATTCTTTTGGATGAGGAATTCGCTCTAAGTCCGAGCCTTGGGTTGTAGTAGTAGGGAGAGGCTATGCAGCTGTGTGCACAGAGGCCGGGTAGAGTCCGTAGCTATGTGCACGGACCCCTGCAGCTGAGTGCACAGGGAAGAGTTGGGATTGTACTTGGATAGAGAATTAATAAAAGATAAGTTGATTCTAAAATACTATGTGTTTATGCTGTTGTTATGTTTATGCATCTCTTTACGGTTTTATGATTGCGTGCACTTGCTATGAATATTAAATGATTAATGAGAATATTGGGTTTATGAAATTAAGTTAAGATATATAATAATAGCACAGTAAGGATAAAGGATATAGACAACACCTCTTCGTGCTCTTTATAGAGCTGTGCGAAATCAGTTGCACAAGATGTGAAGGATATACGGCTGCGCGGAGCAGTGCAAGCACGTAGGATCGGTTCGCGAACTTCCTAGACTTCATCAAGACATCCCTAGGGTGTAGAAACCTGGTTCCAGCTGTTATCACTTAAGAATTCTAATACTAAAATGTCTCACATTAGTTTGATGTTAAAATTCGATGCTAGTCTAAGTTTGATTTTTGTTTGACTTAGAGTATGAGTCTTAGGAGTCTTGAGTCATATATGCATTCTCATTCATCACTGGTCATTCTCATTCATCACCGGTCTCATAGCCATGTGTCAGTTTTGTTTAAAAGTTACTATGTGCCACAAAACCTTTTAGGTGATTTCGTAGCGCATGTAACCATTTTGATGTATTTTTGCAGCGCAACAGGTTTTAGGTGATTTTGCAGCGTGATATGTTTTAGGTGATTTCGTAGCGCATAATTCAAAATTTACACTGACTGCGCTACGAAATCAGAGATTCGTGCATTCCGTAGTGAATATTTCCTAACTGTCAAATCTATCAAGTTAAGTTATAGTTGCATCATTCATTGTCGGTTTATGCACTCCACATATCATGTCCAACCGCTTATCTCCATCATTATAGCCGCTAGGTACATTGATACACCCGGTTTGCAAGTTCCAAGAAAAGCCAGGCATGCACAGTCTTAATGATGATTGTATTCGTTACATGAGAAACAAGTCTGCAAGATTTCAATTTGAAAACATTGTTATCAAGCGAGGCAGATGTCAAGCGAGGTAGTCATTCAAGCGAGGCAGAGATTGGAGTTTGAGTAGCACTAGAATTTCCCACCTCCATTACGCTGAACCTTCATGGAGGGATCCGCAGAAAGAAAAGACCACAGATCAGGAAAATGTTTGAGAAACGAGCCTGAAGGTTTAGACATAACCTTGAAGAATAGAGAAGTCGAGAAAGCATTCAAACAAGCTGGATGTTGGAATTTTTGCAAGAAACTCCAAGGAGGTCATGCACAAGTTACCAAGGAATTTGCCCTGAATTTCATAGGACTAACTCAAAGGTTGGTATGTTAGAATTGCAGGTCTCACCAGACATGATATCCACAGTTACGGAAATTCCAAGGGGGCAAGAAAGTTGGTTTAAGAATTTCAAATTTGATATGAACCCATGCAAAGAGTTCCTAAAGCAGGAATTCATTAACTAGGATTTAATCAAGTCTGTTCCTAGAAGTTATGTCAAAGAGTCATATGCCAATCTGCTTACTTGTATACAGAAGTTCCTTACCTATGAAGGGAGATATAATAAGGTGTATTCATACCATTTTAAACTTTTGTTGCATTTCACAGGAAATACATCTATTGATCTATCTTTTTACTTATTTCGTAGCTTAAGTAAAATGTGTGATAAAGTGCAGCTAAAGAAAGAAGCCTGTGAGACTTGATTATTCCACCATGGCTTGGTTAAGTTGATAGTTCTGCATGAACTCCAGAGGGTAGGTAGGGATTGGCACACATTCCTATTCATGTCTGGTTTAAAGAACGAGATTGGTCTCAGCCCTCAAGCTGCAAAAGATCTTTCAACAACAACTGGTCATCAGACAGAAACAAGATCCAAGAGGTTTTCAAAGTTGAAGGCAAGGAAACAAGTAAGAGAATCTACCATGCCATTGACTATTTAGGATACACCCCAGCAGTCTCTCAAAGAGAAAACTCAGGTTAAAGAAAGTGCACATGAATCAAGCAAAGGTGAAGGAGTTCAAAGAAGAAGGACTAGGAGCCAGGTAGCTAAGGAAAAGGGTAAGTCAGTGACTATTGAAGAAAGCCTGTTTCAAAGGGAGCCTTAAATGACTTATTGCAAGCCATTGACATTGAAGAGTCTCCACTAGTGCAAGCAGATTTGATAGAGTCAGGAAAAGACAAGGCTAAGAGAGTCAACGCCTCAAAGAAACTAAAGTTTGATGATTAGGTTGATCAATTTGTATTTAAGCCCAAGAGACCCATAACGAGGAAGTTTAAACAAATACAGGAGGTAACGCCAAGAGCAAATGAAATAGGGGAGGTGACACGGCCTCATGAAAGAAAGGATAAAGGAAGAATAGTTTCCATTTGAGAAGAAGATAGTGTGGAAGACTTGAAAAGGAGATTGGAATTGGCCAACTTTGAAATTTCTAGGCTGAAGAAAGCTGCCAGGAAATTTGCAATTAAGGAGGCTTTTTTTAACCAAATGCAAGCTCGGTGGGAGGACCAAATATTTTAAATTCCTGAGGTGGTTGATTTTAGTGTTCAATTCCGTAGCTAGACTGTTCCTGCAATAAAGGAAGCTTAATTTATCAAAAAGGTCAATACAAACCTTAGATCTTGGATCAAGGTCATGAAGAAACAAATTGAAGATTTAAAGATACAGTTAAGCCAGCTGAAAGGATCTCCTTAAACAAATCTCAAGTAAGGCTATGTTTCAAATTTTGATGGTTTTGCTTGGTATAATCTTTCTTGAAGAATCATACATTGCCATTCAGTTTTGAAAGGCCTTGGAGCAATTGAAAGAATGTTTAAATAGCAAAGGCTCAAAACAACAAAATTTTGGTTGAGCTAATCTAAGAAAACTGTGTTTTTTTTGGAATAACACAGCAGTTTCGTAGCGCACTACGAAACTACTGAAGATTATGACTAATGCTCAGCAGTTTTGTAGCGCGCTACGAAACTGCTGAAGCTACACAATCTAATCTTAGTCAATAGATTTTGAAATACAAGCAGAAATTTTGAAAAGGGAGTATCTTCAAGGGATCATCTAAAGCTATCAACTTTCAACAAGGCCAAGACAGGTGGAGGAAACATGTATTCGAATCCAACTCTAAACTTTTTGTCATAAAGTGAGCACATTTACTACAGTCCAAGATATGTCAGACAACTTGGAAAAGCTTTTGCCTTCACACATAAAAGAGGTTGACAGCACATCAAGGACGTGGAAATCTGATATATATATTGGATAATCAAAGATGAAGGGCATGTTTCTTTGGATTCGAACATTTTTGAGGCAAACCAAAGGCCGATAAACATGGGTAGTTTCCTATGTTTCAGGGGAAATGGAGAAGATGAGACATTGAAGACCAGTATGGAGTTTTAAACGTCCACCACAACCAAACTAAAAAGGGACCACATGTCAAAGAAAAGGGATGATTGTAATTAAGGCTATTATTAGCATAATATGGAGTTGTACTCCTATTTGATTTAGATTTCTAGAAAGTCTAGTTGTAGTTTATTACATTTAATAGGTAGTTAAAAGTTGAATAGGTGTCATTAGAAGTAGAATTCGAGTTCCCCTCATGCTTGAGGAGGAATCTCAGTTAGGTAGAAGAGCTCTATATGTAGGAGAAAGAGAAATGTAATAAGGGTTGGAAATTTATGTGAAAAAGCTCTGATATTTGAACTATGTAAAGACTCTGTTTTTCTGGTAATATAGTGCTGGCTTATGCTTCTCAAGAATCATATAGACTTCAATGTATGAGTTTCTTTTGTTGTCTTTTCATGATTATCTACAGTGTTATGAGTATTTGATTACTTAGAAATCACTTGCAGTGTTCTAATTTCCTTCATATACTCGTTGACTGTCTTCTTTGTGTTTGGTGTGCTCTACCTATATTGAAATCTGAATGCCTTGACTTTTATGCAAAGCCAATCCTACTGTTAATACTAGATCACATATGACTCCATAAGCCCAATGGATACCTGTTAATTTTGTTTCCACCATTTTCATTTCTATTTGTTTTACAAAGAGTTAGCCATCTTGATCATAATCAAAAACCTTTAATCCCTTGAGAGAGCCCTCTTAGGCTAAGGAGGCTAAGCCTTAGCTAAAAGATTGGTTTGAAACAGTTACTTGAAGTATTCCTAGTCTGCAGCCTTCCAGGGCCTGATTTTGAGATAACACCAGCACCCTCCCATACTACCTTCGGTGAGACCTCAGTCCACGCATCGCAGACTGTTGTCGAAAGGGCCAGTAGTTTCTAGATTTGTTTGGCTAAATCAGTTCTAAACCTGGGTCAGGACCCATGTAGACAACAAAATTTTTGGACTGAAGCCAAGGCTACCAGTTAGAATTGCACAAATTCTAAGAGAAATCCCAGTGATGGGATTCTCTACGCAATTTTCAAGGGGAAGGCAGCTTGCATGCTCTGCGCAATTTTGGAGAGCAGCTGGCTGCCTTGATGCTCTACGCAATTTTGGAGAGCAAGGCTAGTTGCCCTCCATTTTTGTGCAATTCTCCAAGTTAACACATGAACCAATTGAAGACCAAGTCATGAGAACTAAACTTGCAGGTGAAAGGAAAAGAAGTCATTGAACACAAGTTGATAAGCCAAAGAAACCCAACTAAAAGCATAAGTACCTGAGCAGTGCAAGACATGTTGCTAAGGATGGTTGGTAGGGAGGCCCCAAAATGAAGCTACAGAAAAATTTTGGAGGATGGTTGTAGCTGCTACAACATTGGTGACACACTAGTAGAACTCCATCTCTCTGAATGGACCTTGTTTCGTGAGAAGCAAGTTTAACTCTTCCAGAAGCTTTGTGTGATTCTTTGATGATGGTGGTTTCCACACTAGCTTGATTGAAAGATGTTGCACTCACCATGTTCTTGATCGGCCAACACACATTCTAAGCCAATTCAACTTAGTTGTTTTGATTGGGGATGAGGGGTATATTGGTGCAAAAGCAATTATGGCTGTTAGAGTTCAAGTTTCATCTTTGGTGTTGCTCCATTGCCAGCAGGCCTGGACAGTACCCCAGCAGAGTCATGCAGGAACACAAGCATCACTCTACTACCAGCGAGCCTTGTCAATACCCCGTCAGAGTTACTTGCATCACCTCTTTGCACAAGAAGCCTTTATCTTCTTTCACCTTATTCATTTTTTCAAAATTTTCATATTTTCATTCTTTTAATTTTTGTTTTTCAAGAACTGTGCATAGGCACTTATTCATTGTAGAGGGAGAAGAGGGATACGGACTTATTGAGAGCATAAGAGGTTGTTCCTTCAGAGAAGTATGTTATATATACCTCTAACATACTTGTTAAGGTTTCCCCCTCACCTTACTCTAGTTGATTGAGCTAACAAGGGTTAACCCAAAAACAACTGACTAGAGTAGGTGGTACTAGTTAGAGCGCAAGTGTTGTGTTTTCACCAAGATTCACTTCAAACATAACACATTTTCCATTGGTGTATCATTATGTTATCACTTAAGAAACAATTTCTAAATTTTTCACATGAGTTTGATTGTGAGGGTTAGGTGTTAGTTCGAGTTCAGTGTTTCCATGTTTACTTTAGTGTCTAAGTCTTAGGAGTCTTGGTAGTATGGTTAAATAAAGGTCAATAGTCCGTTCTCATTCACCATTGGTCCCATAACTTACATAGATTCCCTGTATGAAGCTTTTTGTAAAGGTTCTTATGTGTTATGAAATGCTTTAGGTGTTTTCGTAGCGCAAACATAGTTTAGGTGTTTTCGTAGCGCATAACCCATATTTTACACAGGCTGTGCTATGAAATCGGAGATTCGTGCGGATCCGTAGCAAATCTTTCTTAGCTGTCATATCTGTCAAATTCCATTATGGTCGAATCATCCACTGTCAGCTTATACACTTCGCCTATCATGTCCAACTGCTTATCTTCATCATTAGAGTCGTTAGGTACCTTGATAAGCTTAGATTGCAAGTTTCAAGAAGAGCCAAGTATTCACAGTCATAATTATGATTCCATTCATTGGACGAAGAACAAATCAGCAAATGTTAAATTTGAATTCCTTGAAAGTCAAGCGAGGCAGTATTCAAGCGAGGTAGCTATCAAGCGAGGTAGTGACCAAAGGTTGAGATAGTACCAGTCTATCAAGTTTTCATTACGCTGGAGTCTCATGGAAGGGTCTACAGAAAGAAAGGAGCATAGGCCAGGTAGATGTTTGAGAAGCGAACCTGAAGGTTTAGAAATTATCTTGAAGAAAAGAGAAGTGGAACATGCATTCAAGTAGGTTGGATGTTGGAATTTTTGTGAGAAACTCCAGGGAGGTCATGCACAAATCACCAAAGAATTTTCCTTGAATTTCATAGGACTGAATTCAAAAGTTGGCATGCTTGAACTACAAATCTCACCAGAAGTAATCTCCACAATCACTGAGATTCCAAGAGGACAAGAAAGATGGTTTAAAAATTTCAAATTTGATATGATCCTCTATAAATAATTTTTGAAGCCGGAGTTCATTGACTCAGATTTAAGCAAGTCTATGCCCAGAAATTATGTCAAGGACTCATATGCCAATTTACTTACCTGCATACAAAGGTACTTTACTTGTGAGGGGACATATAATAAGGTATATTCATATCACTTCAAGCTGCTTCTGCATTTCACAGGTAAAATATCTCTTGATTTACCTTTCTACTTGTTTCATAACCTAGGAAAAATGTGTGACAAGGTTCAATTAAAGAAGGAAGCCCGTGAGACCTCATTGTTTCACCACGGGTTAGTCAAGTTGATCATTTTGCATGAACTCCAAAGAATAGACAGGGACTGGTCCACATTCATATTTATGTCTGGCTTCAAGAATGAAACTGGCCTCAGTCCTCAAGCTGTGAAAAATTCTCCACCAGCAACTGGTCATTGTGCAGAAAAAAGAGCCAGGAGATTTACAAAATTGAAGGCTAGGAAACAAGTAAAGGAGCCCACCAGAACACTGATAATTCAAGACACACCTCAACAGCCCCAGAAAGAGAAAACTCAGATCAAAGAGGGTGTGCATGAATCATCTACAGGTGAAGTAGTTCAGAGAAGAAGGACTAGGAGCTAGATAGCTAAAGAAAAAGGCAAGACAATGGTTATTGAGGAAAGCCCAGTTTCAAAGGGAAACTTGAATGACTTACTGCAAGCTATCGATATTGAATAATCTCCCCTGGTTCAAGCAGATTTGATAAAATCAGGTAAAGATAATACCAAAAAGGTCAAAGCCTCGGAAAATCTCAAGTTTGATGATCAGGTTGCTAAATTTGTCTTTAAGCCGAGAAGACCTATGACGAGGCATTTCAAACAGGTACAGGAGATGCTACCAGAAGCAGGTGAAATAGAGGAGATCGAAAAAACTCATGAAAGACCTCTAACTCCATTAGAAACATCTTCACAGCGGCAGCTAGATAGTTATCCCTCAGGAGGAATATAGTGTTGAAGAGCTGAAAAAGAAGTTGAGGTTAGCAAACCTTGAAATTTCTAGATTGAAGAAAGCCTCAAGAAAACATGCAATCAAGGAAGCTCAGTTTAATAAAATGGAGGCTCTGTGGGAAGAAAAAACATTTTCAATACCTGAGGTGGTTGACTGTAACACCCAATACTATACCTAGACAGTTCCTGCATTAAAGGAAGCAGAATTCATCAGAAAAGTTAATACAAATCTGAGAGCTGGGATCAGAGTAATGAAAAGGCAAATTGAGGATTTAAGGATCCAGCTAAGCCAACGAGAAATATTTCCTTAGCAGGTAAGGATGAGTCCCAAATTTTGGTGATTTACCGTGTTCATTTTTTAATAGCTTTAGAGTAGCTGCAAAAGATATTTCAGTATGAAGAGGCCCAAGACAGTCAAATTTTGGCACAAAGCTGTGTTTTTGTGATTACACAACAGTTTTGTAGCGCGCCACGAAACTGCTGTAGATGATGCCTAATGCACAACAGTTTCGTAGCACACTACGAAACTGCTATAGCTGCATAATTAAACTTAGTCGACCCATTTTGAGTGACCGAGGGGAAATATTTTGGAAAGGAGTTTCATAAAGGGATCATTTATAATGTGCAAGCAACCAACAATGGAAAAACAAGAGGAAGAAAATTTATAAATTGAAGGATACCACTTGTAAGAGAACGAGTTTTCATTGTAATAAATACTATCACCAACATAATGTGGAGTTAGACTCCTAATTGTATTAGGTTTCTAGAATTGCCAGTTAGCAGTTAGTGGTATTTAATAGTTAGTTAAAAGTGTTAATAGGTGTCATAATAAGATGAATTCGAGTTCCCCTCATGTTGGAGGAGGAATCTCAGTTATGAAAAAGCTTTATATATAGCAGAAGAGTTGATGCACAAAGGGTTGGAAAATTATTGAGAAAAACTCTGATATTGTGCTTTGTGTAAAGACTTTGTTTTTCTAGTAATACAGTATTGCCCTTGCTTCTCAGGATTCATAAAGAATTCGATGTTCTGAATGTCTTTTGTTTTCTTCTTCCTATTATCTACAGTGTTATGAATGTATGATCACTTAGAAATCACTTACAATGCTCTAATTTCCTGCATACATTTGTAAACTGTGTTGGTCCCCTATGTGTTTTGATGTGTTCTACATATGTTGGATTCGGAATGCCCTGACTTCTATGCAAAGCTAACTTTACTGTCAATACTGAAGCATATCTGACTCCATAAGCCCAATGGATATTTTCTAATTGTGTTTCAACCTTTTTCATTTATCATTTGTTTACTAGAGTTAGCCATCTAATCCATTATCAATATCATTAATCCTTTTGAGAGAGCCCTCTCAGGTTGAGGAGGCTAAGCCTCAACCTAAAGTAGGTTTGAAATAGTTACTTAATGTCTACTTGATCACAACAGCCTATCAGGGTCTGATTTTGAGATAACACATTGAATGAAGACAACAAGTTCTGCATAAAGAGAGAAGACAACAGATAACCAAGTGTTGATAGTTGTACAAGTCCTCTTGTACTTTACCCTGCTTGTCTTAAGAGTCACATAGTTTCATGAGAAACTAACCTACGAGGGTAAACAGGAAAACAAAATAAAAAAGCAAAGAGCATAGTCAATTGTGAAAGAAAAGTAAGTAGGAAAAGTAGGCAAGAAAGCAAATAAACAAACAAATAAATAAATAAAACATGCATGCAAGCAAACAAGGCATAAAGAAAAAACTACTCCTACTCCTAATATAATGGTGCATGGGTCTCCTCACATGAAGTGATATTTCCAATGCACCCACCGATGCA
Organism: Pinus taeda; assembly: GCA_000404065.3. Classification (NCBI taxonomy): domain Eukaryota; kingdom Viridiplantae; phylum Streptophyta; class Pinopsida; order Pinales; family Pinaceae; genus Pinus; species Pinus taeda. The sequence continues at coordinate 324,167 of APFE030023258.1, read as the reverse complement.
TTGGTTGACCCATGTTGGTGAAGGCATGGTTCATGAAAATGACAGTCAAGTGAACCAACAAACATGAAATATATAACAATGAAGACCAACACACTCTGAGTTTAAACATGTCCACAGAAAAGAAAATAGTGAAAAAATAAGAGAAGCATTTTTTGGACTTACCATGGTGTTGTGACACACTCTGTGCAAATGATAAGCATGTGCACTCTCTTGACTGTGATAGACAAGAAAACATGAGAAAAAGAGACAAATTACGTCTTGCAAGTGTGCTTGCTGTGTATGATTCCTCCAATGCATGAGCAATGGGATCGTGTGATTCAAGTTGGGGAAGCAAAATTTGTGTGTTGGATTGATCTTCAGTGCATACAGATGAGTGACGAGGAGCCTTAGGTGATTCAACAATTTCTTGATCGGAAGTGAAACTAACCTCAGGACGGAGAGGGCATGACATAACCATCAGCTCGGGCTAAAGTGCCTCGACAACCTACGGGGTTTCGACTTCATCGACATAAAGATCATCATAAATGGGTGCCTTTGAAAGATCAACAACAATTGAATCAACATCATGATCGAATATAGGAGTAAAGAGATCACGATAGCTATGATCAGAAAAATAAATGAGTTCATCGACATCCTCGTGATCTGATGAATCACACAGAGGGGTAGATGAGAAGCAAGAATGTTCACCCTCTGCCTTTCCAGAAAAAGTAGATGAAACATAAAGTGGATTTTCAATGAAATATTTGTCCTCTCTGCTGTCAAATGATGGACTGATATCGGCTTTGTTCTACTAATGATCAAAAGTAGATGCATCCGTGGATGGATTTACACAAGGAAAATTAAAGGTAGTAGAATCACCAAATATGTAAGGAAAAAATGGAGGAGGCACAGACAAAAGGAGGTCATACTTCACCGCAGGTTCATGCTTAGATTCCCAGTCATACTCATCATAAATGACAATGCAGGTTGGTTGTGCAACGTCAACTCCATCGATATCTTGATCCTCGTTCACAAGAGGTGTGGAGTCTAGAATGGAAGAAATTAAGACTGTATAATCCAGAGGATCAACAGAACGCGGAGACAGAGGTTGAGGTAATGAGTGCATATGACAACCCATGGGCTTCCCAACCAAATCTCTGCATAAATTGAGAGTAGTGAGGGAGGGAGAATGTGACAGTTGAACAGACTTATGTGCACGCTCTCCCACATCATTTTGTGGGGGTGGAGCTATTTGATGAGGGGAAGGTGGACAGTCACTCGTGAAAACAACTATATCAGTTTGTGATTGTGCAACTCCATCACCGAAGTATGGTGAGCGTGGTTTGTGTTTTTTTTCCTTTATGGATAGAGTGATTTGATACATGCATACTCATATTTGTTCCATATTGGAATTTCATCTGATTTTTGGGAGATTCAAAAGAGAGTAGAAAGAAGCACTTCCAAAAATCCATTATAGATTCATGCGGGGCCTTTCATTGTTTTAACATTTTCTTATCAAGAGCTTCAGGATCAACATGGTGAAAAACAGATTCTATTAGATCATTGAACTGCTTGAATGATTGGACGCAATTAGAGGCAGCGTGTGACACCATAGAAATGGGCATCCACGAAGTGTGTGTGCGAGCAACATACAAACCTCTATTTCATTGAAACCTTCCACATTCTCCATGAATGCATGGAAGTCATCTAAGTGCTTCGGCCAGGCCACTTCCCTTCACCATCATAAGTGAGTTCAAACAAGTCATCAACTTCAAAGGGACATCCGTTGGACAAACATTGAATAGGGTTAACTATAACAATATCCATGATAGATGTGTGAAGATTCAAAACATGATGAGAGGACTCACCTTGTCATTTGGCCCCCCTTCTAGTGCCATAAATGTTGACAGTGCTGGACCCACCAACTTGTTAGGGGATCTCCCCGGTAAGAAGTCCCAACTAGACCTCAGACTGTTTGGAGTAGGAGTCCTAGCAGTGGGTAGTACGATATTGCCTTGACTATGGTTGCATGCAGAGGTAAGTAATATTTCCTTGTTAGAAGTAAGGGTGTGACCTTGAAACAAGTCAAGGAAGGTGCATGAAAGACTCTAACACACAGAATGGGAGAAGAGTGCACCCCTTAGAAGCCTGTGATAGCACGTAGCTTGAAAGGGAATGCATGCACTGAAAGAAATGATGATATGGAAAACAGGATAGCCGAAAATCCAAAGTGATGAGTTATACCAACAACATGCTTCGATAAGATTCATTCAAACACATACAGAATAGTCCATACACACATGCGTAAATTATAGCTACATACATCATTAGAGTAACCAGGATAACCGAACTACAATAACACTATATGCATGAAACATGATGGCTTTGTTATATTAAAAGAGTGAAATATCCAATCATACATACGACCATGACAACCACTAGCCCCGATAGTGGAACGTTACAGTCACTGCCGCCTGCTCCTCCAAATAGATGTACTCGCTCTGCACTATGGAGAAGCCAAGGCTCGTTACAATACACTCCAATCTTTCTCTAAGTTATACCTATCAGAAGCTTGGCTCCCAAAAGCCTATACAATGAATTATGAAGTTCTATATATAGAAATAGGCGGGGTGACCCTTAACATTCCCCTTTGTGACTCTTCAACTACCCTCATGACTCTTCAACTTACACATGACTGTTTACATTCTACTATTGACACTTGGTCTTTCACTTTACAACATGTTTACAATAAAATCTACACATGTACCCATGTGAGACAAAAATGGGCTTGATTAAGCCATGCAAGACATCATTGAGAATCGGACAATTGTGGGAAGACTAACTTGTCGACATCCTCTTGGTGATCGATGGTGGTGAACTGATGCCAATCTTGGTAGTCTGTTATGGTGTCTGTGTATTCCGTGGTGACATCCTTCTGAAGGTGAACTATTGCCTCTGTTGCATCTAGGTACACTAATTTGGCACCTCTTTCCAACTCATCAGATAGCATGTGCGTCATGGTCTTGAGTGCAGTCGGACCAACAACAAACTGGTGCATAGTGTCTATGCTCATCTATAAATCTGCGCTGGTGGCTATGCGCATCAACTGCTCGAAGTACATGTCCAAATCCAGTCGAAATTGGTTCTTTTCCTTCTACTCAGTGAGTGTGCCAATGGGTGGGATCGCATGCGTGCGCATAATGACATCCATGCTCCTAAACACTCATGCATGTGAAGCCTGTGAGCTGGTGATGAGCTGTGGGAGTTCCTCATAGTTCCAGATCTGATTGCGGATGCAGGATTTCAACTCCACTGCCTTTGGCTTTATCATCTTTGGCAAGTACAACGGGGCTCCCTTGTACCTCATTTTCCATATTTTCCTGTGATTGACAATAGTGTGTATGTCTATCAATATGTGTTCTCTCCTATCACAACAATGTTTCCAATTGTTAATATGGAAAACTGACTTATGCACAATGACAAACCTGAAGTACAAATTCCGCATGATTGTATCGAGAGACAATACTTCATCAAGTATTGATTTATTCAACTTTGCTTTGGAGGATTCTCTAGCTTGCTCTTCTCTCTGCTTGGTCACTTGTAACTCCTTAGGCATGCACTTGTTCTCAGCTATCAAGAATCTTACACTTGAGCTGGCGATTCGGCATATGCCTTTGTAGCATCGGCCAATGAAACTGGATGTTTGCGCACGTTAGACACGATCACTCATTCTTGAAAATTCACAGGAGATACATGGACATCTAGAATGGGTACTCTACACGACTGCACAAATTTGTGTTTAGACTCATCAAAGGATATGTTGTGCACATCCACTTCCAGATTATCCTCAAGGATTTCAGTGTCTCCTTGATCAATTGGGACTTGCTCTGCTCCCATATCTGGTGAAGCTGGTGGAGTGAAATCTTGGTCCTTGGGCATGAGGCTTGTATCCTAATCCTTCTTTGGCTGAAGCACATCTGTGTCCATCTATTACAACATCTATTCAATCTCCTGAGAAAATTCCTGCTCCTGCAATTGCTAACCCAGTTTGCCATCTACCAGCTGTGATGAATCAATAACTTTTATTGGCACAATTTTGTCAATGTTTGCATGTTGTGCCTCCTTTTGTTCCTGTTCATGCTACATCTCCTTCTCTCTTCTGCATAGCTCTTGTTCTTCCCTTAGTTGTTTCTTCAACTCCTGCAACTCCTTTTCTACCTCCTCCAGCGTCTGCTTCTTCCTTTCTCTTTGCACAATTGTTCTATTGCATTGTCACTTCTTTGCCTCAATCTCCAAAGCTTCTTTCAGCACAATTAGATCTACCTTGAACTTGCAGCTCTACTCCGCCTCTGCGCTATCAGAAACCTTCCTCTTGCCTTTGTCATGCACAAGTTTGCTGCCCTCTACTGCTGCTGATGTTGCCACTCTCTGAGATGCTGCTACCTTGAGCGCTGCTAACCACTCTACAAACACTTTAACTAGTTCATTGAGCCTTGAGGAGTTACAACAGTATCTCCATGGGTCTTCCTCAGGACAATGACATGCCTCATGGATCTGAGGATGATACACTCTCATACAATGGTATTCTACTAAGTGATGCAGGTATGGATTGAAACTTATGGTTCCAAAGGTGAATCTCTTGAATTCCTCTGTCTTGGCTTCAACATGCTTGAGATTCTGGATCTCATACAACCCGATCTGCAAAGGAAGAGCGGGCCAAGGTGCCTTCTTCTTCTTGTGTAGTCACATTGAAAACATTGTTGAGATGTAGTATGCAACCTCTCGCATGACCAACTTGTCCATGGAAAAATTCAGTAAAACATGCAGAACCTTCTCTGCATTGTACATCCGAATGAAGGTGCTAAGGGGTGAGACACACCAATCTGCTATGTTAACCAATGCCTCCATTGCTACATGTGACATGAAAGGTAGATCCTACTCAAAGATCATCCTATAGGCTGGGGTGAAAAAGCGGTCTGATAGCTATAGTATAACTCCACGGACGCTGCACTCAGAGAAAAACCTGCAATAGGTGTGCACAGAGGTTTCTGAAGGTGTCCATATCCAACCCAAGCCAGGGAACTATTGACGGGAAAAAATTGCATCAAGAATGTAGGTGGAGTGGATGCCGGGCATCTACCACTTGTCCCTTCAGTAGGAGAGCCAACATGTTGGACCAATTGAAAGGTCTTCCTTTGTTCGTTAACTGATCCAACATAATCACCAAACTCTACGGGAATGTTTCTGTACTCTCTTGGCCATATAATTTGCATACAAAGATGAACAAAAACTGATAAGCCTTCCGTAGTATCTTTGTCTTGTATACCTAGTTGGGTGTTTTCCAGAACCTAGATGGTTCTCTCACCCAACTCTTCAAGATGTCTCTTGAGTTTGCACTACTGCTGGGCTTGGTGAAGGGTGCATCCTTTGTGATCACTGGCTGCGAAAAGTGATACATTACTGAAAGTTATCTGCCGCAAAGGTGGAAAGTTCTATTCCACTGACACTTCTCAACACCATTGTCTCTGGATCAGTATGCGAGACAATTCAGTGGATAAAGTCCACACATGGAAATGCGGGATACCTGCATGCAACCCGGTATAATCCAGGCTTGTGTATGTTGACATAGACTCTACAATCCTCCAGATTCTCCTCAAAGGTGCTTGAAAATATGTCATTTATGTCCTACCATTTGATATTGATCTCCTTTTCTATGAACAACTTAGTGTCTTCATAGATGGGCAAGCTCATAGACACTTGCTCGACCACATCTCCAGTTGTGCTCTCAATGGTGTCCTTTGACCCTGATCTCTTGGAAGCCATTGTACCTGTACTGCTGAGAGACTGATGAACACCTGTGATACCTGGATATAGGGAAACACTCATGGAAAGAAAACAATTGGTTGAAAACCAAAAGAAACTTGAGGACTGACATGCAACACACCTAGGTGACTGACTGGGAAGTTTGCGCAATTTTCGCTAGGAGGTTGGAAGACTGACTTCCAAAACTATCCAAAACATAGTTCAGACTACTAGTGAGATGACTGAATGTTGAAACTATGCAGAGCATAGTCTAAATTTCCCTAGTGAGGACTGGAAGTGTGGAATTCATAGTTTCAGTCAGCATGAATGCAACCCGAGAAAATTGCATTGCGCAATTCTCAAGGCCAACTGAGGCACTGCCTCTCAGAATTGCATAGAATACACTCTAGGAGGCTAGTGTGAGGCAGATTCTGCATAATTTTTAGGAGTGAGGCATGGCCTTCCATCCTAGAAATGCGTAGTGTAAACCAAGTAAGGCAAGGTTCGGGCCAAGTTAGCTCAGACCCGCCAACGGATGACTGACAATACTAAAGACTGAATGCATGTGCGAAGATGGGTGTAGAAATGAGTGACTGAACATGCATGCAATCAATAAGTGCAGGGTTCAGTAAAATGGAAAGACAATAAAGTGTGTGAAGTGAGTTGTAGCAATAATGACTGACAGTGCATAAACAATGTCATGCATGTGACAACAAGGAGATGCAATGGAAAACTTGAGATAGTGCTTCTACAAGCTAACATGCATTAAAATAGCAACAAGCATTCAATTAAAACAATCAAACAACACTCACACAAACCAAAATATAAAAAAGTGACAAAAAAGCAACGAAATATATGAAAAGCGAACTTACTTGAAAAAGGCTGTGATGAGTGTGCTTAATGTTCCTAGATGCATTGGGGATGCTAGAGCTCTAAGATTAAAGTGAAGAATGAGCTCTGAAGTGTCGAATAAATAGTTTGACAAGATCAAGGCTTATGAATGCCACAATTCTAGGAAAGAGCAACACTTTGCGGGAGGTTTCTAAAATGACCTTTTCAAGTAACCCCTAACTACTAAAGATAGATCCCTAAAATCTAGGGATGTTTTTTTCTTTTTATTTTTTCCTTTTCAGGAAAATGTTGTCCGTGCATGCTGTTAGTGTCGGTGTTTCACACTGCCATCAGTGATCAAAATCCTCTCTTTTGCATTTCATACTAGGAGTCCCATACTGATGAGTTTGCATTCCATTAGGTCATGGATTCACTGATGGTAGGGTTTTCTTCAAATTTTCCCTCAAAACTGTACTCTCTGATCCTCTTTCATATATTTTAGTCATGGCTCATGTTCACTTTTCAATTCATTTCATTAGGTCTCAGGGTTTGGTCCCATTAGGTTTTAGTGTCCCACCATGGTCAAATCCAATAATTACATGCCAATAATGATCAACAAGGACAATGAGGAGGCCAATAATGATTGATAAAGCCATAATTTATCATATTGAAAGCCTAATTTAGTTCTCACCTCAAAACTTGTTTTGAGGTGAAAACATAGTATTTATTTATTTTATTTTATTTTATTTTTTATTTTTTAAATTTTATCTTCATTTCTTATGTAATTTTATGTTTCCATATGTAATACTGGTTCCCATCTTCTCCTAAGCATCTGATGATGTTGCCAAGCACCTACCACTGCAAAAATCAAGTCATCATGAGCACCAATTCACCTGTAAAAGCAAAAGAGAAACAAGCACTAAAACCCTAAATTCCTCTCCCATTGAGCTAGGGTTGGCTATGAGAGCAAAGATATCTGAGCAGTGGGGGCATAATGGATATCATAAGGTATGATTCCATTTCATATCATCAAACATAAGGTCTCCATCATTTGTCGAGAAGTCATTCCAAGGAACAAGCCATTCACCACACATAAGGGACGATTTTCTTCAAACTGTGTTTCTGAGCACAAAAAGATGAATTTGACAAAAGTGAGAGAGGTTTTTGTTCATCATTGACACAAGAAGAAAAAAATCTTTCCATTTTTTCACAGGTTTCATGGTTTGGGAGAAATTTCGAAAACATCATTTTCCTCAGGAGGGTTAATGCACCTCTGGAGTGACCTTGGTAAAGTCAATTTTTCTCCTAGATGGAATAACCAAATGACTTGCTTGATGCGTTAAATAATAAGTAGACACAAAGAGCTTTCCAATGAGCTATCATGAGCTTAATTTGGAGTTGACAAAGACCTTAAAACGTTGATTGCAACAACACTATGCATTTTGGTAGCCTCATTCTGCACATTTTGACAAGTATTGGGAAACTGAGCTTTTGACAGGGAAAATGAACTCCGAATTGAAAAATTCAAGATTCTCTAGAAAGTAGAATTGACAATATTTCTAACAAGCTATCACACACCCAATTTGAACATTAGGAAAGGAGTCAAAAGTCATCCTGAAGTGGCACTGTGTTGTGCTCCTGCAAAAATTTCACGGTGTAAATTTTAACTGGCATTGCGCTTACAGACCAGCTCTTGGGTGGTGGCATTGCACTTAGGCCAACCAAGCCAAAAAATGATCCTAGCTTCCAATTTGTGCCAAATTTCCTCCTCTTCACTACTTTGCAAGTAAGTATCATTGCCTCCCTTGTTTTTTAGTTTGCATTTGTGAAGAATTTCATGGTTTTCACTCTCAAATATGAAACCCTAATCTTCACTACAAAACCCTAGTTCCCACTATAAAACCCTAGTTCTTTGATTATCCCTATCACTCACCTTATAAACTAAACCCTTAATCCTCATCACTATTATCACCTTCTACCATCCATTCATTACTCCCTAAACCATCTCCCTCTCATGTTTTGCCCATAGCTTCACTCACATCCATTCCTCCACAACCATTGCACATAACACCCATCCCATACATTGTCAAAACTACAAACTAGGAGAGTCAGCTAAGTCATGGACAAAGGAAGTGATTTTGAGCATGATGATGAGCCCGAGCAGCGTGACACTGAGATCATTGATCTAGAGGCTCAAGAGAGGGAAAATGTCAAATATGTCATTATTCAAGAGGCCAAATACAAGCTTTGACAAACAACTTAGAGAGAGCTAAGTTTATCATCACTTACCTTGGAGCAAGAAAACAAACAACTAAGTCATAAATAGGTCCTCATGGAACGATATGGAAGCTAAAAGCTAGGATTAAGGAGAGCTTTAGAGGACAAGAAAGAGCAAGATAGGTTGAAGATGTTGGCTGACCTCCTTGGCCAACCAAAGCACTTGATGGTGGTGCTCCATGCCAAATTTGGGCAAATTTTGAGGAGTTTTTGCATTTTTGCAATTTTAAAATTCTTAACACAGAAAATTTGCCTAGAAGCCGCTTTTTCCTGGGGCATCCATTGGAGAAAAAGTTGACATTTTTGGATTCGGAATGATGAGGACATGCACCCTAGAAATTTTCAAAAGTTTTGGAGCAGATTTGGTTCACCAAAAGGTCCAAAAACTACCAAAAAAAGACCTTTCTGCCTCTTTTTGGACACACAGAAGCAGTCTCGGGAGATTCAAGTTTTGAGGGGGAAAATGACCTCCAAATTAAAAAATTCTAGGTTTTCTAGAAACTATACTTGAATAAATTTCCAATGAGCTATCATGGGCTCAATTTGGATGTCGGGAAGGCCTCCAAAAGTGACCTGATAGTGGTGCTATGCTTTTGGCCAGTGGTGCTGCGCTTAGGGCCATTTTGCTCAGGGAACTAAAATTTGCCTGTTTTGACTATGAATTTGATTTCTCTCTCTTCATGGATGATTTCACTGATGTAATTGATGAAATTTCATGTAAATGTAATGGTAAAATAGTGTTATAGGGTAGATTCATTAGTTAGAGGTGGTTTTGAGGTAAATGAATTAGTTTCCCATTTTTTAGAGGAAAATTGTTTAACTGCCTATATTCCAGTTCTTTGTTGGGAAATGGTTGAAACACCCCTATTCTCATGGATTCGACCCCTGAAGGTCAGGATGAGTAGTTTAGATGTCTATATTATGTATTTTCTTGGTCATTTGGTGAGGTTGGACTCACTTGGATGCTCTGAGCTAGATTGTAGACCATTGTAAGTAGTTTGGCAAGGAAATTAATAGGACTTGCAGCTATTTTTGTGGGATTCCTATGGTATGGTGGTTTAGCATAGTTTCTTCTTTGTTATCAGCTGTTTATGTGTTTTATGTATGCCATCATCTATTTCACTACTTCTAATTGAATGATATCAATATAGATAGGTAGAATTCATTGTTTGTAGTGCTCTACCTTGGGAAATCATTCAGTACTCTATGTTTTCTGCTGTTTGAGTAGGATCCATGATTGTCACATGCCCTCCTCAACTCCTCACTGGTATTAGACATCTCACCTCACTAAATTTCAAGTGCTAAAGCCTATACCTACCTTTCCCCATCTAACACCCTGCATTTTGACCTAATTTCTCGAACCTAAAACTGCCAAGCTCCATCTAACCCACAGACACCAAGAAATTCAATCAAAATCTTCTGAGCTACTATACCTAGCCTAAAATCCCATCTGATCCAGTCATTTTGATTGAGATCCATAAAGGAGAGAGCCCTCTCCCGACCTGGTAGGGCTAGCTACCAAGTTAAGCTTGGTTTGTGGTTACCCTAGAATTGCTTCAATTCAGCCTAAGGTAAATCTAGGCGATAACATAGTGGCGACCATACTGGGGACGTAGTTTTATGTTCCTCAGTAAAAAGTATCAATTTTAGATTTGATTATTAATGGTGGACAACGATCAGACACCAGAAGGCTAAAATCATTCCCCTGACAACTCCAAATCAATTTCGAGATCAGATCTAATGACTCCACTAGAGGATGAACCTGACCTGTAGAAACATCAAAGGACAATATAGAAAGATTAGGTATTCAAGTTCGAATTTCATCGAAGACATTATATTCTTTGTTATAAATTATTTCTTCTCTTTTCTCGAGAATGTCAAGAATGCTTTGCAAAGTATATTGTATTTGAGACAAGATCCTAGACTTGTATTTGATTCTTTCCCTTTGAAGATTGTGAATACAAAATATTCGCATGCCTTTGATCTTGATCAAGACCCTTCTTCTGAATCTTATGATGACCGTTTTCAAACTGATGAGCCTAAAGAGACCAAGACTGATTCTACACCTTTTGTACATATTCCTATACCCTGTAAGATTCCAGATAGATACAAGCCTCTAATTTTACCTCCTATATCCTATGCTTTCCCTAAAAATCATTACCTATATCTACCAATATTTGATGGTGAATGTGGCAACATCACTGTTGAGAGACATGTACTGAATTTTGAGTCTTTTCTTGACCTTTTTGAAGTTAATGAAGAGGATGTCAGTATTATGCTTTTTTCTCTTTCTTTGCAAGGAAAATTCAAGAGTTGGTTCAAAACCCTACCTAATGCTAGCATCTCAGATTTCCAGCAGTTCGTAAGAGTTTTCCTCAAAAAGTGTGTGGTCAGATAGAACCCTTTATTGATTCTAGAAGAGTATAACTAGCTGAAAGGACTGCTAGGGGAGACAGTACAAAAATTTTCTTCCAAGTTTAACCAAGTCTATTTTTTGATGCCTGCTACTATAAGACCTCCTCTTGGATGCTCTCTTGTGCTACCCATATGCCTTTGATCTAGAAATGGAGTTTCAGCTAAGAGAACGAAACCTTACAACACTTGAAGAAACGCAGAACAATGCAGTAGATGTAGAGGCTAATTTTCTGATCAGAAGGGAAAATTTGAAGGAAGAAGAGATGAAGAACATAGATCTAGAGGAATCGACATCTTTAGAGGTAAAGCTCGACATTTTTGTAAGTGCAGTGGAAGAGATGATGCAAAATATCACCACAAAGAATGAGTATGATGTTCAAGACCATGGCTCGTTGATTAAAGAAGAACAAGTGGCTAATCCAAAACATTTTCTTTCTTATCCCAGTTGTCATAGATTTGATAATGATTGTTTTATAGATCATCTTGGAGAAGAGAGATTTGTTGATATGACATATATGCTTGATGATTTGTTTTATACTGTTGATTTCCCTAAGTTTGATCAGTATGATGATGATTATGTTCTCCAGACAAAAGCTAGTCTTGTAGAAAAATTAATAGCTCGTTTGTAGAAGGAGGAAGTTCACTTTCAGCTTGAATACAATGATCAGTCATTACATATCAGCTATGGAAGTGAGGAGGAAAGTGCAGAAAATTTTGAAGTAAGTGAAGGATATTTGACTTTTTGTTTTTCTTCATTTCAGATTATCAGAGACAACTTTCATGCAATCAAAAATCAACCATCGATAAGTTTTGATCTAGACCACCTTGAGGGCAATGAAATCTTTGTTCAAGACTTCTCATATCTATATTTGCAGCCCCCAAATGCCATTGATTGTCAAGTTGCAGATGAAGACTCGGAAGCTGGAACATATGATCAAATGATGCAAGATGATTCTGCACCATTCTATTTTAAATCATTTCAATTTTTGAAGGGAATTCCGCATAGTATATCTTCAAATGAGTAGCCTGTAGAAAATCATGCAATCTCATTGGAAACAATAGAAAATGGGTTGCAACAGTCTTTTCAAGTTTTTCACGATCCAATAGTTGATGTGTTAGATGATGTCTGCAGTCAAAGTCCTTCTCCATTAGCTAACTTTGAACTTGGAAAAATTATTGATACAAACTTGATCCGACAACTGGTTTCTTTGTCATTTTTAGTAGGAGTCTCATCATAAAGCTCAGATGAAAGTTTGCATTCATGGTATGAGGAGAAGCAAAGTAATAAATTGGATGAGCTAAGTCCCAGTGCACTTGAATGTCAAGATCCTTATGCAGTGGTTTTGGAGTCAGATAGAGAATCCATATTATTCAATCTGGGAAATGGATCTATTTACAAGTTTTCATGGGACTTGCCTTTCAGTATTTCTCTCTTGTTGCTCATAAACAAGCACTTGTGGAGAATTCAAATAGTAGCTAGAATGCTTACTTGGTTGCGTTGGTTGTTTCACTTCACTTGATCAAGTGATGAATGCAATAGTTAGAGTACATTTTAATGAATAAGCTCCATTTTGAGTATCTTTTCGAATCTGTCAGTTGCGTTTTAGTATCGAGTCAGATTTTAGTTGAGTAAAAGTCAGTTTGTGTCGTCAAATCGTCAGTTTTCAGTCATGCATTTCAATTTGATTTTTTGACTCCATGCCCAATGGATAATGCTACTAGGTCTATGGTGCTCTTGGCACCTCCAAGGAGCTACCATCCCCATTGGAGCCAATATTAGTGTCGGTGTTTCACACTGCCATCAGTGATCAAAATATGATCTTTTGTGTTTCATAGTAGGAGTCCCATACTGATGAATTTGCATTCCATTAGGTCATGGATTCACTGATGGTAGGGTTTTCTTCAAATTTTTCCCTCAAAACTGTAATTGTTAATCCTCTTTCATATATTTTAGTCATGGCTCATGTTCACTTTGCAATTCATTTCATTAGGTCTTAGGGTTTGGTCCCATTAGGTATTAGGGTCCCACCATGGTCAAATCCAATAATTACATGCCAATAATGATTAGCAAGGACATGAGGAGGCCAATAATGATTGGTAAAGCCATAATTTATCATATTGAAAACATAGTATTTTTTTTTTTTTTTAAATGTTCATTTCTTACGTAATTTTATGTTTCCATATGTAATATTGGTTCCCATCTGCTCCTAAGCATTTGATGATGTTGCCAAGCACCCACCACTGCAAAAATCAATTCATCATGAGCACCAATTCACCTGCAAAAGCAAAAGAGAAACAAGCATTAAAACCCTAAATTCCTCTCCCATTGAGCTAGGGTTGGCTATGAGAGAAGAGATATCTTAGTAGAGGGGGAATAAGGGATATTAGAAGGTATGAGGCCATTTCATATCATCAAACATCAGGTCTCCATCATTTGTCTAGAAGTCATTCCAAGGAACAAGCCATTCACCACACATAAGGGACGATTTTTCTTCAAACTGTGTTTCTGAGCAAGAAAAGATGAATTTGAGAAAAGTGAGAGAGTTTTTTTTCATCATTGACCCAAGAAGAAAAACCTCTTTCAGTTTTTGCATAGGTTTCATGGTTTAGGAGAAATGTCGAAAACATCATTTGCCTCAGGAGGGTTAATGCACCTATCGAGTGACCTTGGCAAAATAATTTTTTCTCCTAGATGGAATGACCAATTGACTTCCTTGATGCATTAACTGATAAGTAGACACAAATAGCTTTCCAATGAGCTATCATGATCTTAATTTGGAGTTGAGTAAGACCTTCAAAAGTTGGTTGCAACAACAATATGCATTTTGGCAGCCTCATTATGCACATTTTGACTAGTCTTGGGAGATTGAGAATTTGACAGGGCAAATGAATTCCAAATTGAAAAATTCAAGATGTTCTGGAGAGTAGACTTGAAAATATTTCCAATGAGCTATCACACGCCCAATTTGGACATCAGGAAGGCAGTCAAAAGTTGTCCTGAAGTGGTGCTACACTCCTGCAAAAATTTCACAGTGTAAATTATAACTGGTGCTGTGCTTATAGACCGATGCTATGCTCTTGGGTGGTGGCATTGCGCTTAGGCCAGCCAAGCCAAAAAACTCTCCTAGCTTCCTATTTGTGCCAAATTTCCTCCTCTTCACTACTTGGCAAGTAAGTATCATTGCCTCCCTTGTTTTTTAGTTTGCATTTGTGAAGAATTTCATGGTTTTCACTCTCAAATATGAAACCCTAATCTCCACTACAAAACCCTAGTTCCCACTATAAAACCCTAGTTCTTTGATTCTCCCTATCACTCACCTTATAAACTAAACCCTTAATCCTCATCACTATTATCACATTCTACCATCCATTCATTACTACCTAAACCCTCTCCCTCTCATGTTTTGTCGATAACTTCACTCACATCCATTCCTCCACAACCATTAAACATAACACCCATCCCATACATTGTCAAAACTACAAACTAGGAGAGTCAGCTAAATCATGGACAAAGGAGGTGATTTTGAGCATGATGATGAGCCCGAGTAGCATGACACTGAGATCATTGATCTAGAGGCTCAAGAGAGGGAAAATTTCAAAGATGTCATTATTCAAGAGAAAGAAGCCCAAATACAAGCTTTGACGGACAACTTAAAGAGAGCTAAGTTTGTCATCACTTACCTTGGAGCAAGAAAACAAACAACTAAGTCATTAGAGGGTAAGAAAGAGCAAGATAGGTTGAAGATGTTGGCTGAAGCCTCCTTGGCCAACAAAAACACTTGATGGTGGTGCTCCATGCTAAATTTGGGCAAATTTTGAGGAGTTTTTGCATTTTTGAAATTTTGAAATTCTTAACACAGAAAATTTGCCTAGAAGCGCAGCGCCACTGGTGCTGCGCTTTTTCTTGGGGCATCCATTGGAGAAAAAGCTGACATTTTTGGATTCAGAATGATGAGGACATGCACCTTAGAAATTTTCAAAAGTTTTGGAGCATATCTAGTTCACCAAAAGGTCCAAAAACTACCAAAAAATGACCTTTTTGCCTCTTTTTGGACACATAGAAGCAGTCTCGGGAGATTCAAGTTTTGAGTGGGAAAATGACCTCCAAATTAAAAAATTCCAGGTTTTCTGGAAACTATACTTGAATAAATTTCCAATGAGCTATCATGGGCTCAATTTGGATGTCAGGAAGGCCTCCAAAAGTAACCTGAAAGTGGTGCTATGCTTTTGGCCAGTGGTGCTGCGCTTAGGGCCATTTTGCTCAGGGAACTAAAATTTTCCTGTTTTGACTATGAATTTGATTTCTCTCTCTTCATGGATGATTTCGCTGATGTAATTGATGACATTTAATGTAAATTAAATGGTAAAATAGTGTTATAGGGTAGATTCATTAGTTAGAGGTGGTTTTGAGGTAAATGAATCAGTTTCCCCTTTTTTAGTGGCAAGTTGTTTGATTGCCTCTATTCTGGTTCTTTGTTGGGAAATGGTTGAAACACCCCCTCTTCTAATGGATTCGACCCCTGAAGGTCAGGATGAGTAGTTTAGATGTCTATATTATGTGTTTTCTTGGTCATTTGGTGAGGTTGGACTCACTTGGATGCTCTGAGCTAGATTGTACATCATTGTAAGCAGTTTGGCAAGGAAATTAATAGGACTTGCAACTATTTTTGTGGGATTCCTGTGGTATGGTGTTTTAGCATAGTTTCTTCTTTGTTATTAGTTGTTTATATGTTTTATGTATGCCATCTTCTATTTCACTGCTTCTAATTGAATGATATCAAGATAGATAGGTAGAATTCATTGTTTGCAGTGCTCTACCTTGGGAAATCATTCAGTACTCTATGTTTTCTGCTATTTGAGTAGGATCCATGATTGTCACATGCCCTCCTTAGCTCCTCACCGGTCTTAGACATCTCACTTCACTAGATTTCAAGTGCTAAATCCTATACCTACCGTGCCCCATAGAACACCCTGCATTCTGACCTAATTTCCCGAACCTAAAACTGCCAAGCTCTATCTGACCCACAAACACCAACAAATTCAATCAAAATCTTCTGAGCTACTATACCTAGCCTAAAATCCCATTTGATCCAGTCATTTTTATTGATATCCATAAAGAAGAGAGCCCTCTCCCAACCTAGTAGCGCTAGCTACCAGGTTAAGCTTGGTTTGTGTTTACCCTAGAATTGCTTCAATTCAGCCTGAGGTAAATCTAGGCGATAACACATGCAAGGCAAGATTGCAAAGTCCTTGAGGGAACCGATCAAATTGTGAGCACATGCAAGGGACAAGCCTCAGGATGACTTCTGCACAATTTTTGGGTTGAGTGGCTTTGGTTGCCCATCAAGCTCTGTGCAATTTCTGGACTGAAGCCAAGGCTGCCAGCTAGAACTGTGCAAATTCTGAGAGCAAGCCCATGTTGAAATATGGCAACAAGAATATTCCAATTTTATTTGTCCTTGAATTAAATTTTGAATTAAAATCTAATTTAGTCTTAACACCTACTTGGAAATAATTAATTAATTTATTTTAAATCAATTAGTTGGAGAAATTCAAGTTAGAAGTATTTCTGAAGTCATGCAAGAGTTATCCCTTAAATTAAGGAGACAAGATTGAGTTATATTTTAGTTGAAATTAGTTAACTCAGTTTACTGAGTTAAGTGTAGTTAAACTAGTTCCAAATTGTATGAGGAACTAATAGTGAGTTAACAACCAATTGATGCGTTAATGCACTCAAGTAGTGCTCCTCCAGTTAACTGAAGATTCCCTCATCAGAAACTCATGCATGTCTATTTTGAGAAATACCTAGTTGAGATTAATGTTAAATGACAATGTACTATCAGTTGCATGTGTTTTCTCATGGAGAAAACTCATGCATGCAGTCAAGGATTCATCCTTGAGGATTGCACAATTTTGAAGGAGGTTTTCCACTTGGTAACATGCTAATCATCCAAAAGTAACAACACAAGGAAATATGAGCTTGGAGGGTAGAGAGGAAGGTTGGAGGGAAGCCAAGATTTCTTGTGAGCATCTGTGAGGATTGTACTGAGAGCTGTCTAGCTGTGAGAGCTAAGGCTTTGTATAATTCCTATGTATTTCCACCTTGTATGATAAGACAATAGTGTGGGGTTTTTAGCTGAGGCTTTCCCCAAAGTATTTTCATGTGTATTGTGCCATTGATTCTTCTTCTTTTGGTTATATTGTTCAGCTCGATCTTTAAGCTTCTACAAATTGATAGTAGAAGTAGGTTATAGTATTCTTCTTTGATTTATATTGCATTATTGGGTTAACCTGTCACATATTTTCTACATGATATCGGAGCTGTGAACAATATACTGAGAAGAGAATTTGAAGTTTGAAGTTCGGGGTTGCAGGTGCAAATCGAATTCATATCATACTTCAAAGTTGGCCAATGGTGTTCTATGGCTTGAGACTCGAGAATGCTTTGGAAGGTGGCTTGAATTACATAGCATGGAAAGATAGAATGGAGGTTGTATTAGAAGACAATGGCTTGAAGGAATTCATTGATCAAGAAATCCCAAGCCAGCTTCAACTAATGCACAAGAGTTGGCTAAGTGGAAGAAGTGTGTGGAAAAGGCAAGATGGATCATCCTTGAGGGAGTTCGAGACCATATTGTCTGAAGTCTCCATGGGAAGGATACTCCATTTTCAATGTGGAAGACATTACAAGACCTCTACTAGAACATTAGTGACTAGAGGAAATTGGCGCTCAAGCTTAAGCTTTGAAGAATCAAGATGGAGAAGGGTGATACTATTTCCACATATCTGAACAAGCTCACCACTTGCAGAGATGAGCTTGGCAGTGTGGGAATAACTACTATCGATGATGATATGGTAAGCCTCACTCTCCTTGGCCTTCCAAACAGTTGGAATAACTATCAGGACTCTGTGAATGGAAGGGAGAAACTGTCGGATTGGGAACAACTTTGGTCAGATCTTATGCAGGAGGAGATCAGGAGGAGCACACGAGATGGTTCTTCATCCAAGAATGATGATGAAGAAAATCTTTCCTTAGCAAGTAAGGCAAGGAAAGGGAAGGGGAAGGCTTCCCATTTCAAATCGAATTCTTCTCATAGAGGGAAGAAGGGTGACATGTCTAAAGTAAGATGCTTTAGTTGTCACTTGTTGTAGCTCTGATACCACTTGTTGTAGCTCTAAACCGGAAATATTATGATAATAGAAATAACCCAAGAATAACAAGATAGAAATAGATAGAAATGATTCTTTATTATCAAACCCTTATGGTAGGGCAACACCATACATTCACTCCTTAGGGAAGGAGAATACTCCACAAGCCATATGCTTGTTCATACAAGAATACTTCTTTTCATATCTCTCCATGTGGAGTCTCTAGCCTCTATATAGGCCTCATACATACAATACCATGGGTCATTACCATGGTTCCCTCATACCATCAACTAATACCATGGGCCCATTACATTATTATTAACTACTTGTGGTCCCTTACATGACATGGGTTAACCACATTATTTATTACTATGGCCCATCCCATTATTACATTATTACCTTGGGTACCTCCCTCGGTACCCCATATTACCCCCCCTAGGTATATAACAGAGACTCGTGTATGTAGCTGATCCGTATTTAAATAGGAATGCAACAAATTACAGAGATAACCATATACACAAAGATGCAGCGGAAATAACACTTCATTTCATTAATGGAAAATACTGAAACATGCTTACAATCAGAAATGGAAATAAACTAGCTAGTGCGATGGTAGCTTATCTCTGAGAAGAGATGTGATGGCTACATGCCTCTGAACTGTGTTACAATGAGGCTCGAAGGCCTATTTATTGTTGAGAAACAATGAAAAAC